>JACVVK020000791.1:0-40000 GCA_018292915.2 Batillaria attramentaria
CATGTACATGGATTTAAAAGAAAAGAAAATAACTACAGAGCTCTTGGGCCTTAAGTCTGTACTCAAACCGGGGGGGTGGGGGGGGGGAGGAGTGGGGATGGAGCAGGGGAGGGGGGTAGGTGGGGGTGGAGCGGGGAGTAGTGAAGGAAAAGGAGCCCGATACTACGAAGTAAATGATTCAGGAAGGCCGCGAGGTTTAGCAAGAGGGTTCAGGAAACGTGTGAATTATTGACCTGAGCGAGTGACTAGGTGTGATCATGGCCTTAATTAGTCCCTGGCGCAGACTAAAGGCCAGGTCAGCTGTGTGGTGTTTGAGGGGATCGGACTGCTCGTCGTGAAAACAGTCATTAAGCGAGACAGAGCAGCAATGCAGTTTACTAGCCATCCGTGGTCAGGTAAGCTCATAGATTACACGTGATGGCCAAAGCAAGTGGGCGGACAGGTATAGGGGGCGGGAATGAAGGGGGAGGGAGAGGGGACGTGTGTGTGTGTGTGTGTGTGTGTGTGTGTGTGTGTGTGTGTGTGTGTGTGAGTGAGTGAGGGGGTGGGGGGTGCAGGGTATCTGAAACAGGTGCAGAGGAGGAGATGTGGGGCGGGGGAGGGGTGGGCGGGAGAGGGTGGGGGGGCCGGTCGAGAAGGTTGGTGAGTGTAGACACCTGTGCACGTTGTCCCCTCGTTTTCATCGCCCGTGTGTGATGGAAAAGGACATAAAACGCCGCAAACGACCTACCAACAAACTCCTACACACACACACACACACACACACACACACACACACACACACACACACACACACACACTAGGTCTATTGCCTTTAAAACGAGCACCTTACCTTACAGGTACACGCAGTTCACCCCAATATATTTTAACAACAACAACAACAACAACAACAACAACAACAACAACAACAACACACACACACACACACACACACACACACACACACACACACACACACACACACACACACACACCTCCCTCCCCCGCCCCTCAAAAAAAGGCAAAACAGAAAATGCACAAACCAAGACAACAACAACAACAACGACAACAACGACAACAACAACAACAACCACACAACCACACACACACACACACACGCACACGCACACATCCCTTCCTCCCCCCCCCCCTCAAAAAAAGGCAAAACAGAAAATGCACAAACCAAGACAACAACGACAACGACGACAACAACAACAACAACAACAACCACACAACCACAACCACACACACACACACACACACACACACACACACACACACACACACACACACACATCCCTTCCCCCCCCCCCCCCCCCCCTCAAAAAAAGGCAAAACAGAAAATGCACAAACCAAGACGACGACAACAACAACAACAACAACAACAACAAACAAACAAACACGCACACGCGCACGCGCACGCGCGCACACGCGCACGCGCGCACACGCGCGCGCGCGCTTACTTGACGTAATTCACAGGCGTAGCTCACCTCAAAATAGACCGCTCCGATGATGCGTAAGGGTTGTCAGCAACACCGTGGGTGTTTTCGGTACATTTCACTCTTTCCACCGTCTTCAGCCAAAGAGAAGCTGGAGACTGATGCCTGAAGATAAGCCTAAAGCTGTTGACGCCGTCGCTGCTGATGATGCTGTTGTTGCTGTAGCTGCTGGTGCTTATTTTGGTGTCGTCCTATTGTTTCCAGAGCCGAGCTGGGCAGGTGCTGGAACAATCGTAGGTGAGGAGTTTCGGAAGTAGGTCAGATGGCAATCTCCCCGTGGTTGCCATGAGTAGAATCACCGAGTTGTGAGTTGCCAACAAGGATAAACAACTTCTATTGATTAGAATCTTTTTTTCTTTTTTTCTTTTTTTACTACATTATTATCCCTGTTGGAAATTCGGGCTGCTCCCCCCCGGGGGGGGGGGGGGGGGGGGGGAACGCGTCGCCGCGGTGCAGCGCTACCCAATACCTATCTTATTTTTAAAATTGTGTTGGGGGAGGAAAGCCGGATAACCCGGAGAGAAACCCCCGATGAGCAGCCCGGTAGCCAGAAAAACCCGGTATCACATATCACAAGCTCGACCTGGGCTCGAATCAACGCTTCATCGCCGTGACATTGGTGACGGCCGTTCAAATGATAGTGCAGCTGCTAAGTTCGACGCGCTACCTATTAGACCACCGCTCACTTATTAAAAATTGTTGTTGTTGTTGTTGTTGGATTTGTTTTTGTTTTGTTGTTGTGTTGTGGTTGTTATTGGGCTTTGTTGTTTCCATTGTTGTTGAGGGTTTGTTGTTGTTCTTGTGGGGTTTGGTTGTTGTTGATTTTTGTTTTTTCTTTATTTGTGCTTTTTCTCGGTCCTGTTTGACCTGCTCTGAACAAAAATACAGGCCGGTAATATTATGTTTCGACACATCCAACAGTTTCAAAGAGCCCAGATTTCACACATCCGACAGACAAATCTCTCCAACGTTTTTGTGTGCTGGGCGGGCATAGTGGTATTTTAAAACACACGCTCTGGTCATGGCAGAAAACGACCTGGAGGTCATCGAAACCCTACGAACTTTTCAGTATCAGCACGTCCCTCAACGCGACTCCTCACTCCTACATCATGACGCTCTCAAAGCGGAACGCGAAATGACATGGCTGAAACAAGGATGTATGGTACTGTTGATGCGCCGGCCATGTAATCTATTGTGAGCATGTTCCGCTGTATCGTACACTGAGTTGAACGACCCCCATTCGTTTTACGGCGTATCTTGGAGGAGTTCATGGCCTTCAGCACAACATAAGAAATGAACGTCATTATATTTTCTCGTCTGCAAGGTTAAAAACTGAAATTCAATCACTCAAGTGGATTTTAACCCCAACTGCACGCGCCGCTTTCGCCTCTCATATTATCTCTGCCACAGTTGGTAATCACTACCCGCAATTAGGCCGATCCGCATCAGTCCGTGCACTGCGAGCGTGTTACTTACTTACTTACTTAGGCCCCTGGCTCCACGTGGAGCATAGGCCATCGACAACCCTTCGCCATCGCACTCTGTTCTGGGCTATTCTTGCCACTCCAGTCCAGTTGGTCCCCTGCTTATATAACTCTGCCTCAGTGTCCCGCCTCCAGCTGTTGCGAGGCCGGCCTCTCTTCCTTTTCCCCTGTGGGTTCCATGTCAGGGCTTGGCGTGTGGTGCTGGATGCTGGCTTCCTGAGGGTGTGTCCAATCCAGCCCCACTTCCTCCGCAGGATCTGCTTGGCCGCTGGTTCCTGCCCTGCTCGCTCCCACAGCTCTTCGTTCCGGATCTTCTCTGGCCATCGGATGTTGAAGATGCGCCTCAGACAGGTGTTGAGAAATGTCTGGATCTTCTGCTGCATCGTCTTCGTTGTCCTCCATGTTTCGCATCCGTAAAGCAGAACTGACTTCACGCTGGAGTTATAGATGCGAAGTTTGGTTCTTATGCTGACAACTTTGGATGCCCAGATGTTCTTCAGCATGACCATTGCTGCTCTTGCCTTGCCGATTCTGGCTGTGACGTCTCGGTCTGTGCCTCCCTGTCCATCAACCACACTCCCCAGGTAGACAAAGGACTCTACCTCCCTGATGGGCTCTCCACCGACTGTGACTGGTGTGTTGGCAGTGGTGTTGATCTTCATCAGCTCGGTTTTCCTCCTGTTGATCTTGAGCCCTGTTCCGGCTGATGTGGCTTCCAGGCATGTAGTCTTGTCCTGCATCTGGCTGTGGCTGTGAGACAGGAGCGCCAGGTCGTCCGCAAAGTCGAGGTCATCCAGCTGCGCCCAGAGTGTCCACTGTATCCCGTTTTTCCTGCCTGTTGTGGTGGTCTTCATGATCCAGTCGATGACCAGGAGGAAGAGGAACGGGGACAACAGGCATCCCTGGCGGACTCCGGTCTTCACCTCGAAGCTTTCTGACAACTGGCCGGCATGGGCAATCCTGCAGCTCATGTCTTTGTAGGTGCACTGGATCAGGGAGATGATCTTCCCGGGAACTCCATAGTGCCTTAGCAGCTTCCACAGCGCCTCTCTGTCTACACTGTCGAAAGCCTTCTCATAGTCTATGAAGTTGATGTAGAGGGGGGAGTTCCACTCCAGTGACTGCTCAACAATGATGCGTAGGCTGGCAATCTGGTCAGCGCAGGACCTGTTCCTGCGAAAGCCCGCCTGCTGGTCTCGGAGCATAGGGTCGACTGCCTCCCTCATCCTCTCCAGTAGAATTCTGTTGAGAACCTTGCCTGGCACTGACAGGAGCATGATCCCTCGGTAGTTGCTGCAGTCCCTGAGGTCCCCTTTCTTTGGCAGCTTGATGACGATCCCTTCTTTCCACTGGGCTGGCACCTCTTCCTTCTCCCAGATCTTGCTGAATAGGCTGTGCAGCATGTTGACGGCTGTCTCTGTGTCTGCTTTGATGGCTTCTGCTGGTATCTCGTCTGGCCCTGCAGCTTTCCCATTTCTCAGTGTCATGATGGCTTTCCTGATCTCCGCCTTAGAGGGCTTGTCGCAGTTGATGGGTAGTTCTGTCTCAGCTGGCGGGATGTCTGGTGGTGTTTCAGGGATGGGGCGATTTAACAGCTCCCTGAAGTGTTCTGCCCATCGCTTCAGCTGTTCCTCAGTTGTTGTCAGTGGGTGCCCGTTCTTGTCCTTCACTGGTTTGTCTGTCTGCTGAAACTTGCCCGCGAGCTTCTTGGTCACCTGGTACAGGTCTTTTAGGTTCCCTTGTCCGGCTGCTTCCTCTGCTTGATTGGCCAGGTTGTCGATGTAGTCCCTCTTGTCCTTTCTGGTGCTCCTCTTCACTTCTCTGTCAGCTGCTGTGTATTCTTCCTGTGCCTTTGCCTTAGCTCTTCTTGTTCGGCTCGTGTTCAGTGCACTTTTCTTCTTTTTCCTAACTTCCAGCTTCTGGATGGTATCAGCAGAGATCCATTCCTTGTGTTGGGTCTTTCTCTTGCCAAGGACCTCTTCGCATGTGTCGTGCCAGAGTTTCTTGCTGTGTTCCCACTGTGTCTCGATATCCATTCCACTGTCTTCTATCAGGTCTTGCAGTGGCTGGAACCTGTTGGAAAGGCTGATCCGGAATGCTGCTTGTGTCTCTGTGTTCCTGAGTAGGCCAACGTTGTACCTGGTCCGTGTGTTGTTGGCGTTGGTGTGTCTCTTAAGCCGAAGTCTCAGTGTTGTAGCAAGAAGGTGGTGGTCTGATGATACATCGGCACCCCTCATCACGCGCACATCTCGCCACGATCTCCTGAACTTCCGGCTGATGCAGATGTGATCAATCTGGTTCTCCGTGACATGGTCCGGCGATCTTCATGTGGCCTTGTGGATGCGCTTGTGTGGGAAGATGCTGCCTCCTATCACTAGCTGGTTCAGGGCACAGAAGTCTGCAAAGCGCTCGCCATTTTCGTTCATCTGTCCCAGTCCTTGTGTTCCCATGGTGTTCTCATAGCCTGTGTTGTCTGATCCAATCTTGGCGTTGAAGTCTCCCATCAGTATGGTCATGTCCTTGGCTCCTCCTCTATCTATCACTGTCTGTAGTTGTTGGTAGAAGTCGTCTTTTTTCTCCTCTTCCGCATCATTGGTGGGAGCGTAGCACTGGATGATGTTTAGCTTGATGTCTTTCTTCTTGGTGATGAATTTGGCTGTGATGATGCGGGAGTTGACAGGTTCCCAGCCGATGAGTGCCCGCTGTGCCTCCGGTGCCAGCATCAGGGCCACGCCCTCAGTGTGGGGGGCTCCATCCTCTGTGTGTCCCGAGTACAGCAATTGCTCTCCCGATGAAAATCTCAGCTGTCCTGTCTGTAGCCACCTTGTCTCACTCAGTCCCAGTACTCCTATCTTGTAGTTCTTCATCTCTCTTGCTACTTGTATGGTCCTTCCTACTTCATACATTGTCCTGATGTTCCATGTGGCTACTCTCGTCATTGTCCTGGGTGTTAGAAGGGGGGTCGGCCTTGCAGCTTCCTTTCGGCTTTCACTGCAATGCGTCATAGGTCTCCGGGATGGAGACCCTTCCTTGCCCAGGTGAATGTTTTGGTTTGTTGCTGTCGATGCTTCTGTAACGTTATGTTTTTTTTACAGGTAGGGCTGTTAACCCTACGCAAACCCGTTTAGCCTCTTGGAGAGGTGGTCCACATTCGTCTGACCTCTACCCTTCGACCTGTCCAGCTTGGGTGACCCTGCCAGGAGCACGTGCTCCCGCTGGCGTAGCTCTCTGGGTCATTGAGGTACACAAGCCACTACCCCACGACAAGGGTTGGACCATGTAGGGACTGCGAGCGTGTTAGTTTTATTTATTTATTTATTTATTTTGTTTAGTACTCAAAGAAGCAGAAGTGCTCTAAAACAAAATAAGAGACGCGGGTTTTGGGTGTTTTTTTTTTTTTTTGTTGTTGTTGTTGTTGTTTTTGGGGTTTTTTTGCTGTTTCACTATAATCCCACCGAGCCTATAGTGGTTTGGAACGATGCGCTCAGAACCTATACAGTCCTTCAGCACACAGCCCGAAAAATCCACCTCAAACCTGAGGTGACCTGCAAGTTGTCCCTAGCCCGTGTTGCGCACCAGTCAGCACGTGGGTTTCCGGGCTGAACCCTGAATTGTATAGATCGAAAGTCGCGCAGTGTTAGGTACCCACCTCTGGGCCATCGGGGCCACCAGCGGCTCAGCCCGAGATCTTTAAGATATCGCGTGTTGTTGTCGCGTCGTAGAGAGCAATTTTCTACCGATACAGCTCATCAATAACCGTGATAGTAGCAAACCCCCCCACCGCTTACAACCACCCCCTACTACACTCGTTCCTTCCTTATTTCTACCTTATCTCGTCACCCTCTTGTCTTCCCCGAGACTCACTGGCTTCCCCGCCTGACAGACCTCCCAGTTGGAACTCGACTGCGGTCTCTTCCACCTCACACCCAAGGCGGCTCCTTCAAACGTTCGGATCTGAAGTGGCGCTCTCGTGGAGTTTGATTGTCGAGTTGAACACGGGGGTGAAATACAATGGACCGGCGTTTTTCCGGTGCTCATGTGCTCCAAATCATTGCACCGTCAAACAGCGGGTTCCCACGCGCACGCAGCACCGCGTTTTTCCAAATCCAAAACGCCACAACACACCAGAAAAACGCTTTGGATTTTGAGTTGTCGGGTCTAGCGCAACTCTGTTCCGGGTCCGTCGCCTCTCTACTGCCCTGCGACGACGTCCAAATCGGGCCAACCGAGACCGAGCCGAGCTAAGTGATACCTAAGAAGGAAAACAACAAAAATACTCGGTGACAAGGAAAGCGGACAGTTGCAAACAACTTTGAGGTCCCAGTGTTATTTCACAGTGTGCACAGAAGCGGTGAAAACTGTCGCATTCACCAGCAAAGTACGTTTTTAGCCTGTTTAGAGAGTATTGTCTGCATGAGTTGTCTCCCTTGCCGCAACAAGCACGCATTTTTTCGTGACAGAGCACAAAGCTCCCACCCAAAATGCATGCTTGCTGCGGGTCTGTGTTTGCAAAAAAATACTCCTTCTCGGCTCGGTCTCGGTTAGCCTGATTTGGACGTCGTCGCAGGGACCTAGAGAAGCGACGGGTCCGGATTAGGGTTGGGTCTAACGTTGGAAGGGGCCTTTTTCCAACTACAGACTTCAACATATGTCAAGGACCCCCTTGACAGACAGGTCTATTTTTTTAAGAATTCACACAAAAAAAATAGAGATGAAGGAATCTTTCAAAAAATTTTGCTGTGAAAGTGTTAAAGGGTTAACAATGCATCCTGCAAAGCTTGCTGAAGCTGAAAAACCACCATGTGCTGCACGGACATCTTCCAGGAATTTTAGCCAAATTTGCAAGTGGTCCTTGACTTATGTTGAAGTCTGTAGAAACCGACTTGTACAAATACGTTACTACAATCTAAAGATGTTTCTGTGCTCGTGGAGTATATCCAGCGTACAAGCGCACTCACGAGGGTGGGTGTTTTGGGGGTTTAACGTCCTTTTCCACCATATACGGGTGATAAGTTGCTGAGCTGTCCCTTCGCACCACGTGATTGTAATGGGTTCATGTCCAGTGCGTGAGAGAATGTGTGCGATTCACGTGAGCGTGCGTATTGGGTTCAGCTCGCGGCGCTTTGAGCCAAATATCTGGGATAAAGCGCTTATATTAATGATATTATTATTATTATTATTATTATGTCAAAATCGGGGCAACGATGAAAAAGCCAGCACAAATATTTGGCCCAGCCATGATTCGAACTCAAGACCCGAGGAAGTCCACGAACGGAACTGTTCCAAAACATAAGCTGGTGTAGCAAAGACGGATTTTGCCCGTGTATGTAATGGTTTTCTCACCATTTCTCTCATGTGACATTAGGTAGGACTTCGTAAGGAGGACTTCGCTGAGCAGCGTAACCCATTTACATGTAAATTAGGCTCACACGGCAGAGGCCGCGAGCTGCTAACGCGCTGCGATTAGCTAATGGTACCCGTAACGTGCCTACTTTACATGCAAATGGGTTACGCTGCTCAACGAAGTCCTCCGTACGAAATCCTACTAAATCTGCCTAATTTATTTTATCCCACGACTGAAAATCTGGTTGGACTCTCAATGCTCGGGTCGTGAGTTCGAATCCCGGTGTCACAGGATATTTCGGAACCGGGACGAATGGGAACCATTCCGATTTATCCTGGCCCTGGTGGCAGGATTTTTCGGAACCATTCCGATTTATCCTGACTCTAGTGACAGAATATTTCAAAACCACCAGCATATTTCGGAACCGCCTAGAAGGTCATTAGCCCACATGAATTTTGTCTGCCAGGTGCGGGATAAATGGGAATGGTTCCGAAATATTCTACATATACCGGGCTGGGGCCAAATATTTGTGCTGGCCTTTTTCTCGTTGCCCCGTGTTTGATATCAACCTTTCGAGGTGGAAAAGGACGTTAAACTCCCAAACACCCACCCACCCACCCTGAAAATCTGGTTACAACTGACCGTTCATTCAATTGCTGCCTTTGCGAATGGTGTGGCTAAAGATCAAATGGTCGACGGTTCGAATACCGAATACCTTACACTGAGAAGCCCAAGTTACTCTCGCATACTTAAGTGTGTTTTGTTAACACTATAAACCGAAAATTCACGAAGCTTTAACCGGGGTAAAGCGACTTTCAGAGGGTGCGTGATCAGGGCCCGTATGTAATAGTCGAGGTTAGGGCTTTTAGCCCCGCGTTAGAGTCTAACCTCAATCTAAACTAGCGGTATGGTTAAAGTTTCTGTTGTTTTTTGTTTTAAATCAAGAAGCGGGCACCGCAATTTCTCCGCCATGCTCTTTGTAAACTGGTTCAGATGAGCACGTATATAAGTTTTTCCTTGTTGTTCTCTCTTTCAATGTATTACTGTTTGCTGCTTGACGGTGATCCATGAATAAAAATGTTTAAACCAAGAAGCGGGCCCATTGCAGCAAGGTGCCTAAGCCGTTATAGAAGGATTTTTTCTTTCTTTCTTTCTTTCTTTCTTCGCTTCCTTTTGTGTTTAATTTTGCTGTTGGGGTTATTTTGTCCTAGTCTGGGTTAGGACCGTAGCCGTGGGTTAAATTAACCTCGACTTTTACATACGGGCCTAGGTATGCAGCGTGTAGCATTCACGTGTACTAGCTGGGGGGATTCCTTGCACAAGGTTAGAATGCCTCTCGTTAGAACGACCACCTGTCATGTACGGCCGGGTTTGTTCAGTCACGGTCCCACGGGCGGTCGCCAAAAAGAGGTTCTATCGTAACATAAATTTGTACAGGCTTTTTTTTTTTAGCCCAGTGCCTCCGTCATTGAAACCACCCTCGTGGACAAAGGACGTTAAACCTCGAAACATCCACCCACCCACCCTCTGTATGAACGGGGCAAGGGGAGCCGGGATAACCGGTTGGTAGAGCGTTGGACTCTCAATGCTCGGGTCGTGAGTTCGAATCCCGGCTGGGGCCAAATATTTGAGCTGGCCTTTTTTTTTTTTTTTTTTTTTCTCGTTGCCCCGTCTTTGATATCACTCTTACGTGGTGGAAAAGGACGTCACACACACCCTTCCCCCCTCCCCCCCTCGTCCATTACCCCCCCAATCTCCCCCCCCCCCCCCCCCTCCGTATGAACGGCTTTCTATGCATGGTTGAGAATCTGGCGTGAATCACATAACGCACGCTACCTCAGCGGGGTGTCCTAGTTTTCAATTCAAGGTTCAGTGACTGCGGGAAGGCAAGACAGGTCTTGTCTGAAAAGTGTTTTTGTTGGTGTTTACGGCGCGAGTGTGACTCCTTTTTCAATAAGGTTGAAACATGCAGGTGCGCCTTTCAAACCGCCAATCTGCAAACATCTATTACACGGCTCATAACCTCGTCAATTGCGCTAAGAGCGGGGTACGGTGTGTGGGGGTGGGAGGCGGGGGTGGGCGTGGGGGTGGTTAGGGGAGGACGTCTCTCTCTCTCTCTCTCTCTCTCTCTCTCTCTCTCTCTCTCTGTGAGTCTGTGTGTGTGTGTGTGTGTGTGTGTGTGTGTGTGTGTGTGTGTGTGTGTGTGCGTGCGTGCGTGCGTGCGTGTGTGTGTGTGTGTGTGTGCGTGTGCGTGTGCGTGTGTGTGTGTGAGAGAGAGAGAGAGAGAGAGGTTTCTGTTGGATTAAGAAAACCTGCCTTTAGTTCAAACCGACTGGGTTCTTCCCGCTCACTGAGTTCTATAGTTCTAACATGTCATCAATATGCATCTGCTAAACTGACATGTTCTTACGTCATACGATTATGACGTCTTTGGTGAGCGGTATCGACGTCAGCAGCACTCATTACGACGTTTATGCGTCAGGTATTAATAATGTGAAATGACAGATGGTTGACTGCTTACCTCAATTTACACGTAGCTCGCAGCCCCGCACAACCCATCTGATTTCTTTCTGCCGTGCAGTTGTATAACACAGTAAGTCCATGACGTCATAGATGAAATACATTGACGTAATGGTCTTTTTCCTCAAATGACGTCAATGGACATACTGATTTCTTTCCATGTTTCAGTCATATCAAACTACATGTGCCTCCGTCGTTGTAGTGTCTGGCAAGAAGTTTGCCAAATCATGCCTATGTGTTGTGCTCATTATGCTACGGGACGCGATTGGCTGAATTCTGGGGGTTCGGCCCTTCTCATTTACGAGTGGAGTCGTCCAGTGTGTGTGTGTGTGTGTGTGTGTGTGTGTGTGTGTGTGTGTGTGTGTGTGTGTGTGTGTTTCCATGTCAATTTGCCGTGTTTTGCCGTTAGACATCAGCTTTGTCGAGCAAATCGAGGGTTCGATACAAAACAGAAACAATAGAGAGAGGGCGTTCTGGCAGGAAGGGTGGGTGGGTGGGTGTTTGGGAGTTTAACGTCCTTTTCCACCACGTATGGGTGATATCAAAGACGGGGCAACGAGAAAAAGGCCAGAGCAAATATCAGACCCCCAGGCGGGATTCGAACTCTCGACCCGAGCATTGAAAGTCCAACACCGTTCTGGCAGGAAACCCTCAACTACCCCAACACACAACTCCACAAGTGTGATTGGTCTATCGGAGTATTGGTGCTCTGTGATTGGCTGCACTGAGTTGTCGGTCAGAATCTGGCTTCCTGTCACTCGTCCCACAAGTCAAATACAGTTTTACAGCAACCATTCCGCGTAAAATTCTGTGCTGTGAAGAATAGCAACTGCCCCCGACTGTACAAGTTCTTTTCTTCTTGTTACGAGTGTGTGCACGATAGAAGCTCATATGTCCGAAGCTTGAGCGTGCAATGTGACACCAGAGACGTGCTGTAAAAATACTCCACACATCCATAATTTTTCTACGCGTTCACGAGTGTTTTTGTGAGTGAACGAGACTTCTTCAGCAGTCAGTATAAGAACTCGCTACGTGAAGAGTGTGTGCCTGATTGTCACTGTATCCCTCGGTAAGACGACGGGCTCTTGGAAAATTCACACACTTCCTTTTTTTTCTCATTTTTCCTGAACCGTGGCCAGTATAGACCCTACCCTACCCTACATTGCCTCAACCTTCTCCATGAATGCCTATGCACTTCCAGCTGCATTCATATGCGCAAAACTCGTTGCACTTTTTGTATCCATTGAACGTGAAGGCAGGCAGGTTTTTCTTCGGTTGCACATGAAAGACCATTCAAATTGAAATGCTGTCCACGCAGATGCACGCGCCAAAGGCCTTTTAACTCTATTCATACCAAGCAAGTTTGGAGTTGTGCAACAGTGGTCTCACGAAAAAAAAAAAAAACAGAATTAATTCAGTTGGAGTGTTGCACTTTGATCATACTTTGTGTTTGCTGCAGTAAGAGCCGTCTCTTTTCTTCTTCTTCTCTCTCTCTCTCTCTCTCTCTCTCTCTCTTTTTAACGTCCTTACATTTCCAGTCCAGTCAGTTTTTCCACGTCAGTTCCTCCGCCATGTTTTTTTTTGTAAACTGGTTCAGATGAGCACGTATACAAGTTTTACTTGTTGTGCTCGCTTTGAACGTAATACTGTTTACTGCTTGACGGTGATCTGGCTTCAATGAATAAAAATGTTTAAACCAGGAGCCGTCAAGGAACCGCCAGTCTTGCCTGTTTTTCGCGGCATACAGGGCCAAAACCGAAGAGGAGTCAAACATGGGGGATACTTTTGCGCGGTACGATATGTGTTAAACGGGATCGGCGAGACGACTCGGAAGTCTTGCCAGCTAATGAGAATCCGATAACCCAAAATATAAAGAATGGGGGAATGGTGGGGGGAGGGGGGGTTGGGGGGCGGGGATAGGTTGGAGGGGCAGGGGTGTTGGGTGGTGTCGTGACGTAAAATAAGTCTTGAACGAGTCTATTGGCTGACTGGCATTCAGCCGGTTGGACTGACAAAACGTCACGTCGCGTCCTTCGGCCCACACGTCTGCGTGTGTCATTTGACGTCATCGAACAGGGTTTATTTTGAGGAAGTGACGTAGGATGTCTGTGTTCTGCAGGTGGGGGCATTGGGGGGAGGGGAGGCGAAGGGGAGTGTGGGTGAGAAAAGGTCACCTTGTCAACGTCACAGGACACGCGGAAGGACCAAGCCCTAATCGTCACAACAACAACAACAATAATAATAATAATAATGTGTGTGTGTGTGTGTGTGTGTGTGTGTGTGTGTGTGTGTGTGTGTGTGTGTGTGTTAGGTTAACGTCCCTTTCCACCACGTATGGGTGATATCAAAGACGGGGCAACGAGAAAAAGGCCAACACAAATAATTATTTGGCCCCAGCCGGGATTCGAACTCACGACTCGAGCATTGAAAGTCCAACGCTCTACCATTCGGCTATCCCGGCTCCCCAATACATGTAATATGTACTTCACCCAGCTGCTTGGTTCAGAGCGCCGCGAAGTGAACCCAACACGCACGCTCACGTATATTTTACGTGCAGTTTTGTGAACTGAATATTCCTAAGGCATGTGTGAACACTGTGATGCCCGTTTCACTGAGTCAGGCACCGTAAAGGTATGCAGTTTCAACAAGAAGCCACAAACAGTCCTTTTTTTTCTTTCTTTTTTGTTTTTGTTTGTTTGTTTGTTTGTTTGTTTGTTTGTTTGTTGTTTTAAATCTCTCCGACTGTCAAAATGCACAGTCAACTCTGTCACAGAGTTTTCAGCTCCCCTTAAGGGAGCCGGGTTGGCCAAATGGTAAAGCGTTGGACTTCTAATGCTCGGATCGTGAGTTCGTATCCCGGCTGGGGTCAAATATGTGTGCTGGCTTTTTCGTCGTTGCCCCGTCTTTGGTATCACCCTTATGTGGTGGAAAAGGACGTTTAACCCCCAAACACCCACCCCACCCTCAGCGCCCCTTAAAACCCCTGTAAAGGCCACGGGGAGCCTGATTTCACAGCTCAGTTTGCGTTTTGACACTGAGCGAGAAAGATCGCAGTGGCTAAGTCTTCTCGTGCAGCACACAACACCCGCTAGACGCTGTAGCGGTGTGTCTAGCTCACTGACCAAAAGCTCAGGGAAGTCACCGCGAACGTTCTGGTTTTATAAGCGTCTCCGAAGCGCTGAAAAGTTGACTCTGCAACTGTGACAGAGTTGCCTGCATTATGCACAGTCGCAGGAGTTGAAGTAAACACACACACACACACACACACACACACACACACACACACACACACACACTGTTTGCGGTTTTTTTGTTGAGATCGCAGACCTTCAAAAACCTGAAATCTCAGATACTGTACGCCCGTTAGTCTAAACCTGTCTGCAGAGTAAAGTCGTTCCTCGCGGCAAAATACCCGATGCGCGACCGTTCGATCAGATCTACTCGGCTCACTTGCAGTGATCCCTGTTCATTTAAACCGGATCAGCAGCCAAGGTTAAAGTGATTTCCGCTCCACTGATTATCGCTTGTGATCAGCTACCTGTGAGATCAATGAACCGTGTCTGTTACTCGGGACGGAGCTTCATGCAGTGATCACGGTCGCAGAGCTCCGGTCCTCATTCTTTCTGGGGGGAGGGGGAGGGGGAGGGGGGGGGCAGCCACGACTCTGTGTGTGTGTGTGTGTGTGTGTGTGTGTGTGTGTGTGTGTGTTAGAAAGAGAGAGAGGGTGAAACGTTTTTAGGATAATTCTTGTAGGCATTTCTGCCTATCTTACAAGAAGTCCTCATCACATTCTACAATAATCAAACAAACAAAAAACAAAGAGAGAGAGAGAGAGATTGAAATTGAAATAACTTCATTTGAAAACAGTTGAAGTTTTGGTCTTGCGACCAATTTTAAAACTTCCGTTTTGAAAAGAGAGAGAGGTGGGTGGGTGGGGGTTTGGGTGTTTAACGTCCTTTTCCACCACATAGGGTGATATCAAAGACGGGGCAACGATGTAAAAGCCAGCACAAATATTTGGTCCCAGCCGGGATCGAACTCATGACCCGAGCATTAGAACGCTCTACCATTCGACCACCCCGACTCCCCGAGAGAGAGAGAGAGAGAGAGGTGACTGTCAGGTCATAGACCCTTGCTTTGGAATGTCTGTGTGTGTGTGTGTGTGTGTGTGTGTGTGTGTGTGTGTGTGTGTGTTTTAGAGAGAGAGAGACCACGGTACACAAGCCAAGTACACAAGCAAGTATTTCTGCTTCCACCATCTTGTCAACACAAACTGTGAAGTCCCGTTATTTAATCCCCACAAGTTTACAAACGTTGACCATTTTAAAACCACACCCGGCATTCCTAGTAATTCCTTGACATTTTAACGACAGTTGTTCACCGCCCGAAGTGCAGACTCGTGCAAAGTTTGGCCTTCAGCTGTGACAAAAGTTGCCCACAAGCGTTTAGTCGGTGTTGGGAGTTTATATCTATTTCCGCGCCTTCCATCCACCCAGTGGGGGAAACAATCGATTGTCTGTGTCCTCGATTCGTATGTTTAAGGCGACATCACGTGAGAGAACGAGCACATGAGATTGGACGAGGGTCACACGCACTGTCGCAATAAGTTACCTAAGTATTTTAGCGGACACATTAAACTGACTCATAAATTGAAAATCTGGAGGCCAAAACAGTTACATGCCAGACCGACTGAGAGCAGTGGAATTAAAATGGAAAGTTGATACACCACGATCAGGAACGTGAGTCGTTCAGGTACTCCTCTAATACTTTCAGTGGTAGTAATTTTTAATATTAAAAATCGATAGGGTAGCTATTGGCCAAAACGGTAACATGTCCGATGGACATGTAGTAGGATTAGAATGGAAAGTTGATACACCAGTTTCAGGAATAAAAACCGTTGAGGTATTCTTTTCCTTCCGGTGGTAGACAAAAAAAACCCGAGGCTGCGCGTGCGTACAAGGAAGAGACAAACTAATAGCTATTGGCTAAAACGGTCACATAGTCTGGCCGACTGAGAAGAGTAGGCGCAAAATGGAAAGCTAATACACCATGGTCAGGTATAAGAGCCGTTTAGGTGTGCGCATGTCTTTCTCTTTACTTCCGGTGGTGGGTAAAACGAGGCTGTACTTACACGAACAAAGACAAAAGGCTAAAAGGGGAGTTATCGACTAAAGCATGTACATGTCTGACCGACGGAGAGCAGCAGGGTTAAAATGGAAAGTTGAGACACCATGTTCAGGAAGAACAGCCGTTTAGATATGCGCATGTCTTAATCATTACTTCCGGTTGTGGTTAAAACGAGGCTACGCGTACACGGGAAGTAAAGACATACGAGTAGCGATTAAAAAAAATCTATCCTGACATTTTTTTTTAATTCGTGCCAAATTCGACCCGCTTTCATAAATCGTACCTTTTTTTATTCGTCTGACCTATAGCTTTGTCAGTCAGCACGCACGATTGCCAACCAGTTTTCTCAAATCCCCTACCAAAAAGTGTACATTTTTTTTAATAGATTAAATCCAATGAAACGAATTTACTTGGATTTAGGAGACGAGAGAGATGACAGCCGTAACTGCAAGTACAAACACCTGCGTACGTACTTCAGTTTGAGCTATAAAAAAAATATATATAAAATAAAAAAATAAAAACTTATCTAAATTTCATTTGGAAATTCATTCATCATTCTTGCTGAAACACACGTATAGATTCCTTCACTTTTTTTTAACCAGCACCTGTGTTCTGCTCTTATTTTTCTTCTGCAGAGAGAAGACAAGAAACAAACAGTAGCCATCTTTCATCCGGGTTTCCTCAGTCTGTTACTCATCAGCTCGGGGCAAAATCAGCATTGTTGGGCCATGATTACACCTGACGCAGCGAAGTACACTCAAATCCTTCCGCGCGAGGTGCCGTGTGTTCCGTGACGTTGTTTCACGAGCCAGGGGAGAAAACGGTGATGTTTTCAAGAGGACTTGTCTTCTCTTCGCGCAGCCTCCGCGTCGGTTGTAATTAACGGAAGTTGACATCTCGGCGCGTGCGAGAGAGAGAGAGAGAGAGAGAGTGTGTGTGTGTGTGTGTGTGTGTGTGTGTGTGTGGTTATCACGTGACGTGTGGAAAATTAGGTTGCACTGTCTTTCGCCGAAGAAACACATGAAAGCAAGATACCTGTGGATTTCTTGGTGTTACATACACTGTCTGTCTCACTGCGAGAAGAACGCAATGAGCACTAGCTAGCATATCTTCAGTATCTGACATTTCTATCTCTTTCAGTCTGTGTTCTTTTCTGGTATCCCAATCAGCTTTCACCAGAGTTCTCGCACGGATGAAGAGTGCAGTAACAGTTCAGCGTTGTAACTTGATATTGCCACTGCATGTACTTATGGTGAATATGCTTTGTCAGTGACAGATCTAATTGCCAGACATATCCGTCTTCTTTCCGAGCGCGCGCGTGCTGGCGCGCGCGCGCACACACACACACACACACACACACACACACACACACCACACCACACCACACCACACCACACAGTGACACACACACACATTCCAAAGCAAGGGTCTATGACCTCACAATCACCCCCCCCCCTCTCTCTCTCTCTCTCTCTCACACACACACACACACGGGGAGCCGGGATGGCCGAATGGTAGAGCGCTGGACTTCCGGTCTTGATCCCGGCTGGGGCCAAATATTTCTTCCGGATTTTTCATCGTTGCCCCGTCTTTGATATCACCCGTATGTGCTGGAAAAGGACGTTAAACCCCCAAACACCAACCCTCACACACACACACACACACACACTGATGTTAGTGAGAGAAGGAGACCTGAAACACGTGAGTCACTTACCTGCATCAGACTGCGTCAATGATCAAAACACGCCAGAAAGTGTGTCCCTTGCTTGTCAGCTTCACGTGCGCTCACCGCACGTGCACTGCGAGCCAATTACAGTGCCATTATCTCCCCTTTTTGACCTCATTCCGGAGGAGGTTCTTGTTATTGGAGGGTTTGTACATGGTTAAAAATGACCTGC
The DNA here is from genome assembly GCA_018292915.2 of Batillaria attramentaria. NCBI lineage: Eukaryota > Metazoa > Mollusca > Gastropoda > Batillariidae > Batillaria > Batillaria attramentaria. The sequence goes on from JACVVK020000791.1 coordinate 17,852, forward strand.
GAAGGATGATTGTCGGAAGTTCGAAGCGTTTAAACGTTGCCTGCAGTTTTCTCAGGTGATGTTAACTAAACAGGACTAATGGGGAAAGGCGTCCTTTTTTAGGGCGATGTGGTGCTCTTTGTCAGGCTTGCTGATCTCTTTAACGTGCGCGTGATTACCATGCGCGCGCGCACACACACACACACACACACACACACACACACACACACACAGATGGGGAGAGACATTACTTATTGATAATAAAAACTTGTAAGCCACTCATTTATTTGGTGGTTCATCATTGCCTAATCCCCCCCCCCCCCCCCCTATCTCTCCACGGCCCCTCTTTCTGTTACGGCGAATATTTGGGTTGTGAGTTCGATTCTCGACCGTAATCAACCTTTCTGCTGCCATTTTCTTTATTGCCTCGTCGTATGTGATGGAAAGTTAGTTAGTTAGTTAGTTAGTTAGTTAGTTAGTTAGTTAGTTAGTTAGTTAGTTAGTTAGTTAGTTAGTTAGTTAGTTAGTTAGTGCTTTACGCCGAGCAAGTAACAAAGACTATTTCGCTGCTCAGCTCGGTCCTTCTCTGCCAGGGCCCGTATGTAAAGGTCGAGGTTAATTTAACCCACGGCTACGGGCCTAACCCAGACTAGGACAAAAGAAACCCAAAAGCAAAATTAAATTTAAAAAAGGAAGCGAAGATAGGAAGATAAAAATCCTTCTATAACGGCTTAGGCGCCTTGCTGGAATGGGCCCGCTTCTTGACTGACTTAGAACAAAACATCAACAACAACAACAACAACAAAACCCAGAAAATTTAACCCTAGAGCTAGTTTAGTTCGAGGTTAGACTCTAACCCAGGGCTAAAAGCGCTAACCTCGACTATTTCATACGGGCCCAGGTCATTAAAAAGACAAAAGGCGACTCCGTAATACAAGATACAAATATATATATTAAAAGTCTGTTTGATCTAAATGAGGTATAACGTACAAGACTCTAGAGCTACACACGAAGAGATCAATGAAAGTCTTTATCTGAGAAGTCTATATCTTATGAAATAGACTGACCTCCTATGTGATGGAAAAGGACGTTAAATCTCCAACTGATCAGCCAGCCAGCCTAGACCTCCTTCATATACTCTCCCTAACTTCTGCCTTTAGAAGCTCACTTGTTCAACCAACCCAGTCCATACCACGCCGTGGCCTTTCCAATCTTCATACTCAGTCAAGCGTGAAATCTTCATAGGTAAACAATCGGTAATTAGCAGCCCCTCGTCACGGTCCGCTGGAGTTCGTCTCACCTTCGAACATCGTCTCTTCGATCATTACACAGCGGAACCGACCTGGATCGAATGAATTAAAGGCACTGTGGGCACCCCTGAAAGGCAATACTTGTGTCAAATAGGCAGCCATGTCTTGTCCGTGTCCACGAGCCCCTTAAAGGCACTTTCCAGTGGAGCCCCATGTTCCCTCTTTACTCCAGAGCTATCAGAGTCCTTACGCATTTTCTGTTGGAATTCCATTCCGAGTAGCTGTGTTTAGACAATGTAATTCCCACAGTATGACTGCAAAACTGATTTCTGTTTCTAAAGACACACATTAAACGGGCTAATTCCATGTTTGCTATGCCAGCGGACCTGTTTCGCTCGTGAGTGCGCCTGTACACTCGAAATACTCTATCTTGATGATTAGTTCAGCTCCGATAATCCGATACAATGTTGTTTACCCTTTGCGCAAGCGGTCGAACATTCAAGTTCTACGACTGTTGTTACACTACTGGAGCGTTCAAAGTCCCATTTCGCTTCTGTCTTTAAACCCCCAAACACCCACCCACCCACTCGCTTCTGTCAAGTTGTCTAAGGCGGACACCCTGGGGCTTTAAACTGGCGTGAGCACCTTCTGTTGAGCCTAACGACGCGTTTCTAGGTAATAATGATGAAGTGACGATACGCTGCCCTGTGAGCCTGAACGGAGTCCGGGAGTTTGTTATTGTTTTCCTTCTTCAGAAACTACACTATCTACGGAACTGGGAAAACACGCTGGTTTCTCTGTGAAGACCTGTGAAGGTGAGAAGATGGAGGTAGAATTTTTGGGGTCTTTTTTGTTGTTGTTGTTGTTGTTGTTGTTCGGAACCTTTCCAGTCCAGGTACTTAAGTCATGCCCCAGTCAATTATTTTAACACACACACACACACACACACACACACACACACACACACACACACACACACACACACACACACAAGCCACACAAAAAAACACTTCTTCAGACACTCTGGCAATCTGTGGTCCTAGCACATTAGCAGAACGGTCCCATTAAACATATTCACTCGTGTAAGTCTCAGCAAAACCAATAACGTCAAGGCCGGAGGAGTCATCACACGTGTGAAACCACACTGGCGTATCATCATCATTAGCTTGCTTTACGTCCTATGGCTTTTGGCCCTTAAGGACAAGTTGTTCCTGGCATGTGTCTTTGGACACTGGCGTAGGTTTGGTTAAGACAAGATAAAGGATGACGTGGCGTGGCGTGGCGTGGCGTGGCGTGGCGTGGCGTGGCGTGACGTGACGTGACGTGACGTGACGTGACGTGACGTGACGTGACGTGACGCGACGCACTAGCAGGATTTTTTTTTTTTTTTTTTGGTAACAGGTCGCATACTTCGGTAAACAATGAAGATAATACATTTCCAACATGTTCCTTTAAATGTTTTCCTTCAAGGCTACTCTCACCACCTTTTTGTTTGAATTTTAAAAGGCACGTCATTCCCATCGGCCAGGGAGAAACAGAGCCCTTGCACTTTTAATTTTCTACTTTATTATCCCTTTTGGGAAATTCGGGCTGCTCCCCCCCCCCCCCGGGGGGAAGCGCGTCGCCGTGGTGCAGCGCCACCCAATCCCTACCCTATTTCTTTTTAACTTTGCTGTGGGAAGTAAAGCCGGGTAACCCGGAGAGAAACCCCCGATGAGCAGCCCGGTAGCCAGGAAAAAAACCGGTATCACATATCACAAGCTCGACCTGGGCTCGAACCCACGCTTCATCACCGTGACAGCGGTGACTGCCGTTCACAATCGAAACACCTACACAGAGGCCTGCATATTTTTTTTTCTTTTGACTGGCGTGAACGCAACGCCTTATTTCAAACACGAACCTCGCCTCTCTCTCTCTCTCTCGCTTCTCTCAGTCAGCAGTTTCACTCAGTGTTGGTATTTCGCTTGCAGCTGTGTGCGTGTGGGCTCGCAGGTAACTAATATAAGGCAAGTCTAGCTCCCTGCAGCTTTTTTTTTTCTCTCTCTCTCTCTCTCTCTCTCTCCTCTGCGTTTTGCATCGATAAAAATCTTCAGGGGCAAGTAACCAGTTTTCTCATTAGTTTGGGGAGAGTTTCTTGCCCTTGTTACTCGCAGATAAGTGTATGAAGCACCTCAAACTTGTTTGAGGTACCCGCGCACTCTTGAGAAAAATGCAAGCATTTTCGGGGGGGGGGGGGGGGGTGTCGATGGGAAAGTTTGTGGAGTGAAAGCCTGTAGATTTACGGGGGGAGTGTTGAACATGTTTGTTTGCTTCTTTCTTTGTCTGTTGCGAATATTAGTCTTTTTCTTTCTTTTTTCAAAGGTATGAGAGACACAGAAAGAGCCCTCTTTTCAAGGGTATCATTTTGACAAGAATGTTGTCTTTTTAGTATTTATTACCCTTTAAAAATATCAGAGACTCGACTCGATTCGACTTTTAAAAATATCACAGAGAGAGAGAGAGAGAGAGAGAGAGAGAGAGAGAGAGAGAGAGATCCTCTACATAAAAAGCACAGAAGCGGGAAAGAAGAGGAACATTTACACATTTCTACTGGCAAGAGTAAAACAGCAGGGGGATGAGTGATCTCCCCTTTGGTAAGCGTCCTAATTTCACTCAAGGGCTTTTCAACAAGAGCACAATAACAGAAGAGTTGGTATCTCATCTTGTAGTGTCTGTGCAGCAAGCAGTTCATATTCCTCAAGGATTGTTTTCTCAGTTGAGCTGTGCTGGGGTGTGAACCATCTTAACACTTCCCCTACCATTCCCATTAACACATTTCGTACCGGGCACGAGTGTTCCACGTTTTGGACAGTTTTACGGTTTTAGCCCTGTTATACAAAAATCAGCCGGTCAGGCAAGATTAACTTTTCCTTAATCGCTCTTACTGCAGCAAACATGAGTATAATCAAAGTGCAGCACTCCCTAAGCCAAATTTAAATCCTTATAGACATGATTGAGTAATTCTTCTTCTTCTTTTTTTTCTTGGGGGGGGGGGGAGGGGAAGCCGCCACTGTTGCACAACCCTAACCTTTCGTGGTATGAATTGAGTTAAGAAGTGGCTATGCCAAACGTAAGTTAACCTAAAGTGGTGATCGTATGGACACTGTATCACGGAGGATAACCACGTGACATGAAGGATTACGAGAAATCCGTGATTTCCGACGAAAAAGCGTTGAAGCACCGTCCATTGAGTGCGCGGCAGTGCGCGTTTACGCCGGCGTCTCCGCGCATGGCCGGAGAGCCGGGGTGGTCGAATGGTAGAGCGTTGGACTTCTAATGCTCGGGTCGTGAGTTCGATCCCGACTGGGGCCAAAATTAATATTTGTGCTGGCTTTTTCATCGTTGCCCCGTCTTTGATATCACCCTATGTGGTGGAAAAGGACGTTAAACCCCCAAACACTCACCCACCCCCATCCGCGCATGACCTTGAACAATCACATTTGTCTCGCACTATTTGGACGGGCCAGCCCTGCTCCTCGTGCATCACGTGGCGAGGTTACCCTCCGCGTGTATGCTCTCCACTTATTCCGCTCGCGAGGCTCGAGGATTTCGACAATGCAGAAGATCAAACGCTTGGGAGTCGGGCTAAAAAACAAACGAAGACACCCCGCCAAACACCATCCTCTGGCCCTATCAACTCATGTTTACACCATCGTTACGAGTCCGTATCACTCAACGGAGGGCTTGAAACGCGAGCACGTGCATATCGTCTCGGTATGTGCAGCGCGCGCCTGCGTCAGTCGAGTCTGTTATGTTGTTGTTTTACACTGGTAGGTTCGCGGGTTCAAACTTGAAGTTGTCTTGGTAGTTGTTTGAAGTAAGTGTGTGTGTGTGTGTGTGTGTGTGTGTGTGTGTGTGTGTGTGTGTGTGTGTGTGTTGAAAGAGAGAGAGAGAGATGTTTCAATGTTTCAGTATTTTAATTCTTCAATCATACTATGTGTGTGTGTGGGGGGGGGGGGGGTGCCTGAGGGGCTGGGGGGAGGAGGGTCGTGGAGTGCGCGTATGCTTTCGAGTGTGTGTGTGTGTGTGTGTGTGTGTGTGTGTGTGTGTGTGTGTGTGTGTGTGTGTGTGTGTGTGTGTGTGTGTGTTCAAAGAGAGACAGAGATTTCAATATTTCAATTCTTCAATCATACTATGTGTGTGTGTGTGTGTGTGTGTGTGTGTGTGTGTGCGCGCGCGCGTGCGTGCGTACGTGCGTGCGTGCGCGCGCGCGCGCGCGCGTGTGTGTGTGTGTGTGTGTGTGTGTGTGTGTGTGTGTGTGAGAGAGAGAGAGATTTCAATACTGTATTTCACTCATACTGTTCTCTTAAGTTGACAGTATCTTGGTCAAAAGCGGACGAGAGAGCGAGAGAGAGACAGAGACAGAGACAGACAGACAGACAGACAGGTGCATCATAATTTTCAAACATGAATTATCAAGCGCCAACGTTACGCAATTTTATGAGACGAAAAGAAACTGTTCCAGGTGGGTGGGTGTTTAGAAAATTACCTTAAACTGTTCCAGCGGTGTAGCACTCGTTTATCCGGTAGCCATTGCGTTTAACCCCCGCAGTCCTGACCACCTGCCATGTCGATACATCTTAAAAAAGCTCTTATATATTTGTATGTGTGCGTTGTTACCACATAAACACGCTCATGACTACTTAATCATTTTAATAACTAATACTTTGCTTCTACTTCTTACAACAGGCTCCAGGAGGCCAACATGGACCACACCCTTGTTTTCAGCACATTTAAAGCCGTACCGCGCACGTGTATTCCCCGTTTTTGACACTTTTCCAGTTTTGGCCCTAAGTGTATGCGAAAATCAGGCAAGATTAACGGGTTCCTTAACGGTTTGTATTGTAGGAAACACGAGTATGATCAAAGTTCAACACTACCACAAAGCCAAATTTTTATTTATTATGATGTGTGTGTGTGTGTGTGTGTGTGTGTGTGTGTGTGTGTGTGTGTGTGTGTGTGTGTGTGTGTGTGTGTGTGTGTGTGTGTGTGTGTGTGTGTGTGTGTGTTTTGGTTCCTTCCCTTAATTTATTATGATATTTTGGTGTGTGTGTGTGTGTGTGTGTGTGTGTGTGTGTGTGTGTGTGTGTGTGTGTGTGTGTGTGTGTGTGTGTGTGTGTGTGCGCGCGCGCGCGCGCAAGGCCACTGGAGCACAACCCCAAACTTACTTGGTAGTAATTGAGTTAAGCATGCACCTGCGATAAATGAACATGCCACTCCGAATGCATACATGTATATATATATGTTTGTTTGGCCAGAGTAGCGTTGTGGTTATTTAGGTGCATTACCTGAATGTACCTGTGAGTGTTAAGTGTCCGCCGATCTGAGGAATGCACGGGAGGTGCTTCGTGGGGGAGAGGTGTGACGTCATGAGGTCACAGATGCCCTGCACACATGCGTAGGTTTTAAGTGGGTTACGGGAATTGAGGCTTTTGTCAGCCGGTGTGCAGTGTGTGTGTGTTGTGTGTGTGTGTGTGTGTGTGTGTGTGTGTGTGTGTGTGTGTGTGTGTGTGTGTGTGTGTGTGTAGTAGTAGTAGGGGGGGGGGGGGGCAGCGAGGGCGGGTGCAGGGTTCACCGATGTGGTGCATGTAGACTTATTAATCAGAAATTCTAGACGACTAAAATTTGCGTGGTCACTGACTTCCAGCTACCCCAAAACAGATGTGACACTGGCAGGCGTGTGTGTGTGTGTGTGTGTGTGTGTGTGTGTGTGTGTGTGTGTGTGTGTGTGTGTGTGAGAGAGAGAGAGAGAGAGAGAGAGAGAGAGAGAGAGAGAGAGAGAGAGAGAGAGAGAGAGAGAGAGTCAAATTCTAACACGAACACAAACTCAAAATTTAAATTGGGATATGGAATTTGGGCGATATTTCGCCCTCTTACAACCTGTCCAGTCGCAAACAAAAAAAACAAACAAACCAACAAACAAACAAAAAAAGTTATGATACAGAGAGACACAGAGAGAGGGACAGACAGACAGACAAGTCTGTTAAACTGAACGTTTTCAAATGCCTCCCCACTCTTTTATACACTGCTTATACTTCTTCACACCTTATCAAACAGCCAGCCCTCCCACCGCGAGACTAATAGTAATAGAAAAAACGTTTTCACGGCTCTCTGATGCCAACGCACGTCAAACACTGTGTTAAGGTGACCGCGCACTAAAGCTACGTGTTGAGCCGGTATGCACGGGGTTAAAACAAAACGGACGAGCGTTTTTCCCCGTGCAATGCCCCTCCTAAATCATTGCACCGCCATTCAGCGGGTCCCCACGCCATAGCCGCACCGCGTTTTTCCAAATTCATAGCACCGGATAAACCGCTTTGGATTTTCAGTTGCCAGTTAGAAGAATTTGAAAAGGGGATGGTTACAACCCAGAAACCGACTTGTACTAATTTACACACACACACACACACACACACACACACACACACACACACACACACACACACACACACACACACACACACACACAGATCAGGGGCAGAGAGTCAGATCTCATAGTTTTTACACAAAAAACACGTTTATACAATCTGAAGATGTATATATGCTCATGTTTTAAAATAACGGCTTTGAATGAGAGCAATTCAGTGTCGAAACTTTTGAAGCGGCATAGCAGTCGGAAAAGGGCGTCCGATTTGATTATCCCCCCGTGGTATGGCAAAACTCTTCAGCACTCCAACATGCCCAGGCAGAGTTATGTTTAACCCATGAGTGATCGGGGAAGTCACATCCTGGTCTCGGAGAGGCGGCATCGTGACTCGCCCAGACACAGCTAAATGTACCTGTTTGTATAGCAAAGCGGTCTTGAAACAGATTAAACTTGCACCACGCCAAGTAAACTACTTGGCGAGAGCGATCGACCTGGGAGAGCGGGAGGGGGGGGGGGGAGGGGGGGCAAGTTTGGCCTACGCAAGATTGACCTCTTACTATCCGAGCCCTTTCACTCCACCGGCCACACACCCCATCAACACACACTCGGGCAGAAACTGTTTTTGGTTCTGATGATTGTTTGAATCTGGTTTGATGAAGTCAAATGCACAGTTTATGTAAAAACTGACGGGGGAAAAAAAAGAAAGAGAGAAAGAAGAAGAAGGAAGGAAGGAAGGGGGGGGGGGGGAGGCGTGTAGTCGGTCATTCCTGAGTAAGTGAAAAGTGTCGCGAAGTCATTCTTAATGAGAAGTGAATTTAGCGTTTTATTTGCGTCTTACTGTGTGTGTGTGTGTGTGTGTGTGTGTGTGTGTGTGTGTGTGTGTGTGTGTGTGTGTGTGTGTGTGAGAGAGAGAGAGAGAGAGAGAGAGAGAGAGAACGAACGAACGAGAAAGAACGAACGATCGAACGAACTTTATTTTCCAACGGAAGAGAGAGAGAGAGAGAGAGAGAGTTTTAGGTGGGTTCTCGGTGGCTTTTTGTTGTTGGTGGTTTTTTCAGGCTGTGCACATGTTCATATCCTTTCCATATTATCCCGTTTTATACCACGCTTCTATGATCAACGCTCCCGGAATTTGAAAACACCCCCTCGAACATATCCCTGCGCATTATCGTTTATCTACAACCCTGAACCTCCAGCATACACTTTTCTTTCTTGAATTAATCACCCGACAACACAGCAGTTCATATATCACACAATATTACATCAGACTTGTAATGACAAATCGTGCCGCCCGAGAGACTGTATCAAACACGGGCTTAATCCCCGGGCTTGCTGCGGGCGGATTATCCCTAATCCACTGTGATTCGAGGCATTAATCCGCATGCATGAGTCCAGCCCGCTGTCGGTACCAGGTGTGTTCACATGCCGGTGTTGTTTGGCGGTGAGCTGCGTGAGGGGGTAATCAAGACGGCGCGGGGGTGGTTCTGGTGCTACTCGGATTCAAACGTTTTGACGACAATTGCGCAGAAAATTTTTTTAAAGCCAGATTATTATTATTATCATTATTATTACTATTATTATTATTATTATTATTAATACTTGTTATTATCCCAGTGCTAGGAAATTTGCACCCCCCCCCTTGCCCCCGCCCTTGCTCTGGCCTCGTATTTACTGATAACGCGCGTTTAGCTGCAATAAACTCGTTTAGGTCTATACGGGCGTTTAACTATACTAGTTTCCCAATTCTTATACGCCCTTTTAGATTAAAACGTGTCAGTGTGTTCTAGCTAAACGCGCGTCGTGGATACCAGGCCAGGTTGACGAAGGGCCGCGCTCTTTCAGACCGACCAACCCGAAAGCCCGACTGTCGAATCCTAGTAGCACCGGAAACACTTTCCGCCATCACGGCTGACCCCCGTGAGCCGTGTCTCTGAGTGGCGTGGAGAGGTGGTTGAGGGCAGTGGCTAGTTTAATAGTGTTGTGGTTTGGCTGGTGTAAAGTGTCACGTTATGCTCGTGGGAAGTGGGAACAGTACGTCACCTTCCTACACTGACACATTGCGACGTGTACAGTGGCGAGACGAGTGTCATTTGGGCGTGGCTCATCACAGGCGGATTCGGGTTGTTGTTTTTTTTTTTGTGTTTTTTTGTTTTTGTTTTTGTTGTTAAAGTTGTTGTTGTTGTTTGGGTGGGTGTTTTGTGTGTTTTTGTTTTGTTTTTGTTTGTTTGTTTTTGTTTTGTTTGTTTTTGTTTTGTCGTTGGGTTTTTGTTGTTTTTTGTGGGTTTTTTTTTTGGGGGGGGGGGGGGGGTGGGGGGGGGAGGGGGCGCAGTGTGTGATTCAAATTTTTGTTTTAGTGTTGTTTGCTTACTATGTTGGTTTGTTTTGGGGTTTTTTGGGGTTTTTTTTTTTTTTGGTTGGTTGGTTTTTGTTATTTGTTTAGTGTCTATATGGAGATTTACCAGCTGGTCGACTCATAAAATAAGATAAGCATAAGGGGCTAGCTAATGCTTCCATTTGTATAAACACAAGTGGTTAGGGACTGTTTAGCATGGTTTCCTATGTAAGCTAAGTAGGTGCTTAGTACCCAACTACGAACGAATAAAAAGTTTCAGAGCCTCATTCGATAAAGCCGGTTAACAGTGTGTGTGTGTGTGTGTGTGTGTGTGTGTGTGTGTGTGTGTGTGTGTGTGTGTGTGTGTGTGTGTGTGCGTGTAATGCCCTCAGAAAAAGACTATTCCACGACCAAACCTTCCCCCCCCCCACCACCTCCCCCTTTGCAGTAGCCCTGGATCCGCCCGTGCTGCTGTTACAATCACTGTTCTCCTGTTGTGACGACCAAGGCTAGGCTAAGGGTCTCTGTTATGGGAACAAGGTGATATGGAACTAGAAGCGGAGACTGGATAACACTTATAAGTAGATTGTTCTTGCGTGACAATGCAAGACAGAACCTGTAGACATATTGTCAGATACCTTGGCATGTGAAAGTTTTCTTATAGACGGGAAAAGAGGACGGGAGAGGGGCGAGGAGGCAGGGTGGGGGTAGGGGGTGGCGGTGGATTCTTCAGGAGCCTGTGCAAATTCAGGATACGGTCAGTATACCCGCTCAGTTGGGCGCAGGGTTGAACTGCTTAACCAAAAACAAATACGCTCCTTTGGAGTCCGATAATGAACATTCGCACTGACTAAAAATGGTGTTGATTGGTTCATCCGTTCTTGAGATGATATTGTGACTCTCTCTCTCTCTCTCTCTCTCTCTCTCTCTCTCTCTCCACACACACACACACACACACACACACACTCCGTGACTGACACAGGCGCCGTGCGCAGTTGATCGCAATAATCCCCTTTGTTCACTGACTTGGTGGGCAAGGACTTAATCACTGAGTCATGCTACATGTATAGGAAGCACACAAAGAATTGTAATTATGTGTTTGTGACAATAACGTCCATCGTGACGCTTCAGTTTATGAGCGGTACTAGGACAGCGCATATCTATATGTATCATCAGTGTATTTGATTCATTGACGACCGACGTCAGCGTTTGTTCGTGTCTCGGCATGTAAACTCAGTGTCGGTTAGGGCAGATCACTGATTCTGTACGATAATTTGAGTTAGACACATTCATTCAAAACGACTAGAGCGTGAAACCTCTACGCTTGTTTATACCGCCAGTATTATTCTTACACACACACACACACACACACACACACACACACACACACGGCTGACACACACGGCTGACACACACACACACACACACACACACACACACACACACACACACACACACACACATCTCGTTCGCAGACACAGACAACACCAAGACAATGGAAAGAGTCGTTGGGATCGTGGGTCACGTGACCTTTGGCGTGCCCCGGATGCAGGGAAGGTAAGTCTTGAGGCGACGTGCGTGCGTCAAAACTGCAACTCCTGTAACGAGGTACCCGTACGTGAAAACTGGGTCAGATGGAAGGGGCAGATAAGCTGGAACAGGTTCGACTCTTGCGGATCGCTGACACCTTGGGGCGGAATCAATGCCGTGGGAAGAGGGAGGTTAGCGAGAGACAAGGAAGGTAATCCCGACAAAGAGTACAACGTGCCGATGATAATGGGCTATCAAGTGTTAGCAAGGGCGTAGTCTTGGCTTTACTTACCTGTATTTTGTTGAAGATAATGACTGGGGTGTTTGACCCCCCCTCCTCCCCCTCCCCATTGCCCCCTCCTCCCCCCCCCCCCCCCCCGAATCATCATGTTATTATTCGACTTTTGGCTGTCTAGCTCTTTATACGCGCTGTCACATCGCACAGGTTTCTCATAAGTTTGTTTCTTGTAGGTTTGCGTGGGCGTAATAATAATGATAATAATCGCATTAACATAGGCGCTTTATGCCAAATATTTGGTTCCAAGCGCCGCGAGCTAAAGCCAACACGCGTACGCTCACGTGAATCACACACATTCTCTCACACACTCTGGACATGAGCACATTACAATCACGTGGTGCGAAGGGCCAGCTCAGCAATTAAGTTTCGGAATTTTAGAATTGCATTTATTGTTGAATGATATTTTGTGGGCTGAACTTTTCCAAAGCAGAGGGAGAGGAAGCCGGAGTACCCGGAGAGAAGCCCCGACGGTCGGCCCGAATGAACGGTGTCACACTAGTACGCGAAAGAGAAAATTCTTCGCCCCGAGTGAGAGTCGAACCTGACCTCTCGCACCGGCGACTGACAAAGTCTTAACCACTAGATCACCGACCGCCCCTTATTACTGAAGAAAGAAGACCAAAGTTGGGATCGTATAACTTGAAACAAGCAACCAAACATTGAAAATATAAAAATATCAGCTAAAGAACACTCTTTCTCTTAAACGCATTGCCCCATGATCGTGTTTGCATTTTGCCCTTCATTAGCAAACTATCGGCTAAAGAACACTCTTTCTCTGAAACGCATTGCCCCGTGATCGTGTTTGCATTTTGCCCTTTATTAGCAAACTATCGGCTAAAGAACACTTTTTCTCTGAAACGCATTGCCCCATGATCGTGTCTGCATTTTGCCGTTTATTAGCAAACTGACTATCGGCTAAAGAACACTCTCTCTCTTAAACGCATTGCCCCATGATCGTGTCTGCATTTTGCCGTTTATTAGCAAAATATCAGCTAAAGAACACTCTTTCTCTTAAACGCATTGCCCTATGATCGTGTTTGCAACCAGTATACTAACTGAGTGGGTAACTATGTCCCTCTCACTGTTAGCCGGGACAGCCAAATGGTAGAGCGTTGGACTCTCAATAATCGGGCCGTAAGTTCGAATCCCGGCTGGGGCCAGGATACATAATATGCACCCCACATGATCCCGCCCAGCTGGGTTACATTTGGTTTAAACAGGTTTATCGCAATACAATTTGTGCCAAGTAAACAAACAATTACTGAACGGCATGAACAAGCAGGGCTTATAATAATGCTCATGGGTCGAACAAGTGCATGTTAACGGTATGGCAATGGCAGTAATTATAATAAATTAGAGCTAAGAGAGAGAGAGAGGCGGGGGGGGGGGGAGAGGGAGAGAGGGGGGGGGGGGGCTAAGTATACTCACACAAAAAAAATAATAAAAAATCTCCGCTGGGCTGCGCTAGGCTCTGTCAAGGACGTAACATGCAACTAAAACCTAAAAACGTGCTGTACGATTGATAAGGGTTACATTTGCTCCCCCTGCAAATCGGACTGTTATACATTTGCACCCCCCGAACAGGCGAACTATACCAAGTGAGCCTTAGTAACATCTGTTCGGATTATCGGCTCCAAAATTTGTACGACCCTTTTCGCACTTTCTGCTTTCAAAACCGATGACCTTTGAACCAAGACATTTCTGCAGTCCGCCATGACACCACCTCAGTCTCACGTGACACGTTGAAACAGCTGCACCGGTCACGTGATATCGCACTCTCTTGAAAAAAAAAAGTTCAGAGGGTACATAGCAACTAAGACAACTGAAACCAAATGTGGTGAGGCAAAAAGTGGTAATTACCTTGGCCAATTTCTGGTCCGTTTTAAATTGGTAGGGTAGGGTAGGTAGGTGCTTGGCAATCATCAGGGTAATTAAGAAATCCTATTTTTAAACTTCTATTTCAGAGAGAGAGAGAGAGGCTTTAATTACTCGCGCGCGCACACACACACACACACACACACACACACACACACACACACACACACACACACACACACACACACACACACACACACACACACACACACATTGATTACATTTTCTTCTTCTTTTTCTTCTCTCTCTCTCTCTCCCCGCTCTGTGGCACACACACACACACACACACACACACACACACACACACACACACACACACACACACACACACACACACACACACACACACACACACACACACACACACACACACACACACACTGATAACATTATTCTTCTTCTTCTTCTCCTCCTCCTCGTCCTCCGGGATGGTAGAGCGACTTCTAATGTTCGGGTCGTGAGTTCGTATCCCGGCTCAGTGGGGCCAAATATTTGTGCTGGCTTTTTCATCGTTGCCCCGCCTTTGATATCACCCGTATGTGGCGGAAAAGGACGTTAAACCCCCAAACACCCACCCACCCCTCCTCTCTCTCTCTCTCTCTCTCTCTCTCTCTCTCTGGCACACACACACACACATACACACACACACACACACACACACACACACACACACACACACACACACACACACTGACAAACACGCACGCACGCACGCACGCACGCACACACAACAACGCGCGCACAGACTCACACGGAGACAGGTTGTAAAAAACTTGCAACGTTGCCACAAGCCCCCCTACAGCGGTACAGACACCTGTTGCAACATATACATTGTTATTTTTATTTAAATGTGATTTTGATCAGTGTAAAAAGGTTTGTCTGTAACATAAATTACTTTGCTCTCTCTCTCTCTCTCTCTCTCTCTCTCTCTCTCTCTCTCTCTCTCTCTCTCTCTCTCTCTCTTATCTCGACGACAATAGATTTATAGGCAAGGGAGGTCATAACTTCACTCGTAGATTAGGGGAGCTAACTTGTCTTCTCAGCCAATGAGTTCATGAGGAAAGCGCCCTATTTGGCACGGAGCTTCAGTCAGATCGCGAAGATTTCGGCGTGATTTGTTGGCTTCACAGTTTGCTAGTGAGAATACCACAGTGACTCTAACATAAACGCAAAGCTCAGTCCATTTGGACAGAGAGAAAGAGAGAGAGAGAGAGAGAGAGAGAGAGAGAGAGAGAGAGAGAGAGAGAGAGAGAGAGAGTGATGATGATGATGATGATGATGATGATGATGATGATGAGTGATGATGATGAAACTTTATTTTCCAACGGTTAAAGTTTTGACAGAGAAAAACGTCAATTATAAACTTGCCGTTGCTACACACTACTAAAACACATCTAGCAAAGAAAATTAAAACTTTGAGATCAAATATTTACAGGTGACTCTCTCTCTCTCTCTCTCTCTCTCTCTCTCTCTCTCTCTCTCTCTCTCTCTCTCTCTCTCTCTCTCTCTCTCTCTCTCTCTAGTATTACAGCTCATGTAGTGTAGCAACGGCAAGTTTTAAAATTGGTATGAATAGGCCTGTAACTTCTACCGTTGTAAAATAAAGGTTCTTGTTCTTGTTCTTGTTCTGTCTCTCGCACTATCATCTACCCTCCGTCCGGCTAAAGTGAATTCTTTCTTCTTTACGTTTATGGGTCCTTCGTCAGACAGTCTCTCAACCTTCACACAGCCGAGGAGGGGGGTCCGAACTGTCGCGTTACAATATAACTTAGCACATTCAATGAGCACGGACTAAAAACTCGCTTATCATCGGCCCCCGTCGTGTAGTTGTTAGCACTTCGGACCATGGACCGGGAGACTCGAGTTCGAATCCCACCCGAGGCAAGCGGGATTTTTCCTACCTAGGTCGGCTCCTACCTAGAGCGGGTGTGCTATGGGTCCAGTGGGGAGGCTGTTGGCACTTGGCACACAGCCGAGCTGCACCCACTTCACGGGTGCGACTTTGGGGGTGCTTCCCTTGGTATGACACGTCTTATGATGTGCATGATTACACGGCCGGGACCGCAGGTGTCGTAGTTCCCGGGCCTGGTGAACGCCGGGATATTTATGACAGGAAGCGTGGAATGCGGCCCTGTCACGTCCTGCAGTCCCAAACCACACGGACCTCCATGGCGTCATCTTACCATCATCGTCATCTCCATCCTCATGCATCCTAAAAAAAAAAAAATGCCCCAGCTTCCGAGCACTATGTGGATTCCAACCATTACCTGGGAGGAATGCCACTGGAGCTGGCAAAAAGAGTTGGGGCAGCCAAAAAAAAAAAAAAATCGTTTATCGACAAGACAAAAACTGCTACATGACTCAGTTGTTTTTCTCATACGTAGAGGACTGTCCGCGTTCAGATGACACGAGTCTGAGCAATACATCAGCGGCAATTTGACACTGTTTATACTGTGTAAGTGTTACCGATTTTTTACGACCCGGCGGGCGTACGTATATATGTATATAAACGTCATGGATTATTTGACGTCGTTGTTTTATTGGCTGCTTTTACGACACTTGAGGTTGGTGCACCCACGGATCTTTTACCAATAAATCGATTCGTTGACTTAAGGCTTTTTTTTTGTTTTGTTTTTTTGTTTTAGTCACGTTACATTTACATGCGCATGATATAAAGTTCTTACGTATTCATCCGTATTTATAGTTTGCGGTTTAAGCCAAACGTACACACGATCTGCCCCCCCCCCCCCCACCACCCCCCCCCCCCCACCACCGCCCTCCCCCCCCCCACGCCCCCCACCCCCCACCCCTGAAAATTTTATGTGATCCCTTAAGCATTTTCCTCTCTCTCTCTCTCTCTCTCTCTACAATGTAGCCTGTCTTTCTCAGGGGCATCCATATGGAACTCTTTACCACTAAGTATCCAAAACATTTCCAAATTCACTGACTTCAAACAAATTCTACACGACACGCTCATCTGACCATGTAGGTAGAAATGTGTTATATGCATGTTTTCGAATGTTAGTGACGACTTTGAAGTTCTTACTTGGCATACAGCCAATATCATCGACAAATGCCACGTGTGTTTTGATTGTTTATCATGTCTACTTTTCTCTTCTTCATTTCTTTTAGATAGTTAATACTTTTGTTTGTCTTTTTTCTCTCTCTCTCCCCCCCCCCTTTTTTCCCCCTTGTTTTGATGTTGTCTTTTTACCCTTTAACGTAGACTAGCAGGACCGCTTGTAAGACAGGCAGGAATGCCTAAATGCTTTATCCTGAATAAAAAACGTTTCATCATCATCATCATCATCTCTCTCTCTCTCTCTCTCTCTCACTCTCTTTTTTTTTTTTTTTTTTTTGAGTGAGCGGCAAAGATTCGACTCATGTTGTATGTGCAAAAACCTTTATCTCTCATTTGTTCAAAAAGCTTTATACATGAATATACATTCAGGCCTTTGTAGAAAAATAGAAATGCCTTGATTTACATAAACATCTAGGTGACCTCTCTCTCTCTCTCTCTCTCTCTCTCTCTCTCTCTCTCTCTCTCTCTCACTCTCTCTCACACACACACACACACACACACACACACACACACACACACACACACACACACACACACACACAAATTAACCTCCACACACACTCCCTACCCAACACCCCCAAACCACACCACTGACTGACAGACCTGTAATAGCACACATACTTCACAGTGTTCCAGTTGACACAGCTGAAACTATCAATATCCCGCGTCAAAACTAAACCCCACGCCACCCTGGCCTAAACACTCGCCTAAGATCGCTAATGATGTTTGCAAACGATCGGCAAATCCCACCGCCTCTCATAGTCCGTCGTCAGCTGTTGCTTGTGGTAGGAGAATCAGCCGTGACGTGTGCCCTGGTATCGCAGGAACCGTATAGTAGCCGAAGGCATATGGTACGGCTACACAGCGGCACAGATCCGGATTTGAAAGAAAATTCTACATATTCCTAGTAAACTTAAGGCTGCGAATGATACCCTAGAAATCCTTTAAAATTCACCAGAAAAATATCACAAACATCTATCAGCCAAAGAAGCATGAGTAGGGTAAATTTAAACAAATTCCAATGTTCCACTTTTTTGCAATGCTAGCGCGGCGGGCAGCGACCACTAATACCCCCTCGCCATTCCTCTGTCGTCCGAGTCTGCTAGCTCTTAATTGTGCCAGCCGCGCATGAATACAAATAGTCCACATACCAGGCT
Organism: Batillaria attramentaria; assembly: GCA_018292915.2. NCBI lineage: Eukaryota > Metazoa > Mollusca > Gastropoda > Batillariidae > Batillaria > Batillaria attramentaria. The sequence goes on from JACVVK020000791.1 coordinate 35,761, forward strand.
GTTCACTGTTTTCACTATTACCTGGCATGAAACTTATTTACAAAGCCAAGAAATAGCCCCAGATTGCCATTTTTGTTTACTCTGCACACAAATTTAAAAGGGGGCACTGAAAAAGAAACCTTTACTGTCGCGGCCTAAATAAATAATGAGATATCTACCACAAGGCACAACATTGAAAACTCAGCGCAATCAATCAATCAATCAATACATCAATACATCTTTATTATCCCAGAGGGAAAGTTGGGTGTGGTGGACAAAGACAATGATGCACAACAAATTAAAAATACACATAAGATAATACATAATAAACACTACAATTAAATTAGAGTTTTTTTATGAATTAAAAATCACATTGAAAAAACAGACTTGGTTTTAAGGTAGGTATAATCTAAAATAACTATTTAAGATTATCACACAAAGCACACCACCGATTAATCTACGTGTGATTATCATTTACTCTTTCAGCTTCTTAGCCCCGACTGTCTGGAACTCCTTGCCCATCGAACTCCACCTTCAGACCTCACTGCCTCTGTTTAAATCGCACCTGAAGACCTTTCTCTTCCGCCAAGCCTTTGATAGCTAAACCTCTGTTAAGTCTGTCTGTGTGCATCATGAGTTCGTTGCGGTTCCAAATTGTATGTAAGCCGAGGGGATGTAAATAGCGTGCGTGCGTGTGTGTGTGTGTGTGTGTGTGTGTGTGTGTGTGTGTGTGTGTGTGTGTGTGTGTGTGTGTGTGTGTGTGTGTGTGTGTGTGTGTGTGCTTTAAGCGCAGCGAGTGCTTGGAAGTTGGAGAACAGCGCTCTATAAAAGCTATGTATTATTATTATTATTATTATTATTATTAGAGTACCGGGTTGGTATTCCGCGTAATGGCAATGCATCCAGTGAGCCACCAGGCACCCTCAGTGCCGTCATCGGACATAATGCAAAAGGGACAAAACTCGATACGATGGCTTCTCAACAGCTCACTGAGCGGTTTCAATCAACGCGTTGCTACACACACTAACAAACCTGACAAAAGATACACACACTCAAATCCCAGAAATTGCCCTCGTTCACATGAAGGCGAAAATCCCGATTTGCGTATCAGTGGTTCGTTCTGTAACAGCGGGGGTCACGTCACTGTTTCTTTGCACAATATTGACACTGACTTAACCTCGTCCAGTTGGGAATGTTGGTGGTGAGGGTCAGTGGGGGGTCAGACGCGGCCCCACCTGTGAAAAGGGGAGGGGACTGAAGACGGAGGAGGGGGTAGGGTAGATGCGGGGGGGGGGGGGGGGGGAGGGGCGAGAGGAGGGAGGTCTTGGTGGGTTAGATAGTTATTTAGGGCTTAAAGATCTAAGCTCCCAACAAAAAGCTTTCCGAAGTGTGAAAAAACTTTACAGAGTCGACCGTGCAAGCACAGTCAACTCTGTCACAGTTGCAGAGTTTTCAGCGTCCCTGAAACCCCAATAAAAGCCAACGGCAGCCTGATTTCACAGCTCAGTTTGCGTTTTGACGCTGGGCGAGAAAGATCGTGCAGCACTCAACATCCCGGCGCTGGACACTGTAGCGATGTGTCTCGCTTACTGACTGACCAAAAGCCAAATAATGTCACGGCAAACTCGTGCTCTGGTTTTATAAGGGTCCTCAAAGCGCTGAAAACTCTTCAACTGTGACAGAGTTGCCTGGATTATGCACAGTCAAAGGAGTCGCAGTTTAAAAAAACGCAATGTTTGCGGCTTTTTGCTGAGATTGCAGATCTTTAACGCCGAGCAAGCAACAAAGACTATCTCGCGGCTTTACAGAGGCCCTTACTGCCAGGTCCTTTCAAACATAAAATATGTCCAGCCTAAAACATGATGTAGATATATCATTATATATATAGATATGTAGATATATATTAAAAATTCGTCTGGCTTAAATGAGAAGATTACGTATAAGATTAACTTCTTTCTTAGACTGTGAAAGACTCAGAGGATAATACTATATCACAGAGTGGGTGTTTGGAAGTTTAACGTCCTTTTCCACCACCCGGAGAGAACCATCAACGGTCGGTCCAAATGTGCGGTGCCCATACGAGAAAGACATAGTTTTCGCCTCATAGTGGGAATCTGACCTCTCGCACTGTATGTGACAAAGTCTTAAGCCTGCGTTGTATTATTGCCACATGTGTAGACATTGGGAATTTGCTGTGGTTAAAAAAAAAAGTTCTGTTTGTAATCTCATTCACACATCCCGGCTTGGCTTTACACACTATAACTTACAATCACGCATACATGTATACACACTTACACACTACAACTTACAATCACGCGTACATGTATAGACACTTACACACTACAACTTACAATCACGCTCACATGTATAGACACTTACACACTACAACTTACAATCACGCATACATGTATAGACACTTACACACTACAACTTACAATCACGCGCACATGTATAGACACTTACACACCACAACTTACAATCACGCATACATGTATAGACACTTACACACTACAACTTACAATCACGCATACATGTATAGACACTTACACACTACAACTTACAATCACGCATACATGTATAGACACTTACACACTACAACTTACAATCACGCATACATGTATAGACACTTACACACTACAACTTACAATCACGCATACATGTATAGACACTTACACACTACAACTTACAATCACGCTCACATGTATACACACTTACACACTACAACTTACAATCACGCATACACTGTATGATGTATAGACACTTACACACTACAACTTACAATCACGCATACATGTATAGACACTTACACAATACAACTTACAATCACGCATACATGTATAGACACTTACACACTACAACTTACAATCACGCATACATGTATACACACTTACACACTACAACTTACAATCACGCTCACATGTATACACACTTACACACTACAACTTACAATCACGCATACACTGATGTATAGACACTTACACACTATAACTTACAATCACGCATACATGTATAGACACTTACACACTACAACTTACAATCACGCTCACATGTATACACACTTACACACTACAACTTACAATCACGCATACATGTATAGACACTTACACAATACAACTTACAATCACGCATACATGTATAGACACTTACACACTACAACTTACAATCACGCATACATGTATAGACACTTACACACTACAACTTACAATCACGCTCACATGTATACACACTTACACACTACAACTTACAATCACGCTCACATGTATACACACTTACACACTACAACTTACAATCACGCATACATGTATAGACACTTACACACTACAACTTACAATCACGCATACATGTATAGACACTTACACACTACAACTTACAATCACGCTCACATGTATACACACTTACACACTACAACTTACAATCACGCTCACATGTATACACACTTACACACTACAACTTACAATCACGCATACATGTATAGACACTTACACACTATAACTTACAATCACGCATACATGTATAGACACTTACACACTACAACTTACAATCACGCATACATGTATAGACACTTACACACTACAACTTACAATCACGCTCACATGTATACACACTTACACACTACAACTTACAATCACGCTCACATGTATACACACTTACACACTACAACTTACAATCACGCATACATGTATACACACTTACACACTACAACTTACAATCACGCTCACATGTATACACACTTACACACTACAACTTACAATCACGCTCACATGTATACACACTTACACACTACAACTTACAATCACGCATACATGTATACACACTTACACACTACAACTTACAATCACGCTCACATGTATACACACTTACACACTACAACTTACAATCACGCATACACTGATGTATAGACACTTACACACTATAACTTACAATCACGCATACATGTATACACACTTACACACTACAACTTACAATCACGCATACACTGATGTATACACACTTACACACTACAACTTACAATCACGCATACATGTATAGACACTTACACACTACAACTTACAATCACGCACACATGTATAGACACTTACACACTACAACTTACAATCACGCATACATGTATAGACACTTACACACTACAACTTACAATCACGCATACATGTATACACACTTACACACTACAACTTACAATCACGCATACATGTGTACACATTTACACACTATGACTTACAGTCACGCTACATATATACACACACACTATGACTTACCATCA
>JACVVK020000791.1:50000-62500 GCA_018292915.2 Batillaria attramentaria
CAGGACTCGACCTGAATTTCGATTTCATAGCACTGAATCAGTTCAGCCACCCTACCACTCACTTCAGTTCTGTTGCCCTACAGTTTGTGGGTTACTGGATTCCCAAGAGGCGGAGAACAAAACAGAAAACCTTGCACAGAGAGAGAGAGAGAGAGAGAGAGAGAGACAGAGAGAGAGAGAGAGAGAGAGAGAGAGAAGACAAAAATGTGTGCTAATCGTTGTACTCTTCCACAGTATTCCACAAGGCCCCAGTGCGTACAGTGATACATGGAGTACAGAGCTCTGTTATTCTCCCGTCACTAGCGACATTACTGCATTCATGCTCTGTGAGGCCGGACGGAACTGGCTAATATGCAAATGCATCTGCACGCAGAATGTTCATACTACAGTTCTATATTCTAATGATAGAGCGGTGGGTTTTGAATGCTCGAGTCGTGAGTTCTCGTTGCCCTCTCCCGTGAGTTCTCGTTGCCCTCTCCCGTGAGTTCTCGTTGCCCTCTCCCGTGAGTTCTCGTTGCCCTCTCCCGTGAGTTCTCGTTGCCCTCTCCTGTGAGTTCTCGTTGCCCTCTCCCGTGAGTTCTCGTTGCCCCCTCTTTGATATCACCCTGACGTGGTGGAGAAAGACGTCAAACTCCCAACACCCACCCATCCTCTATATTCCAAATAGGAGAACATAGGATAAAGAAACAAAATAAAGTCTATCAAGTTGTGTGTGTGTGTGTGTGTGTGTGTGTGTGTGTGTGTGTGTGTGTGTGTGTGTGTGTGTGTGTGATTGGCAGTGCTGTTGACAGTATGACAATGAGACTGTGACAGTGAAGGGTGTGGACCGACAGCATTAAAGTGGATTGACACAAGTAACAACAAGTAAACTGGTATACATGTATACCCGAGCGAAGCCGGGTACTCTGCCAGTAAATAAATAAAGAAATAAAGCGTCTCCATCCACGAACGGACTATCTGTCCGTCCACTTTGGTTCCTCGTCGACCCGCGCCTGAAACACCCCAGGCTTCCTCTCTCCTACGTTCTTGTTTTCCCCCGAGTGTTCGTTTCGTTTGGTTAGCCGTCTTGGACACTTTACAACGTATTGAGTGTCTCACAATCCCCTTAACTCTTCGTTTAAACATCGGAATCAGCTATTTTCAGCGCCTGACAAGGGGAGCAGCTTGCTTACTTTGGATCAGAAAATAGACTGATCGACTGCAGAAGTCATGTCGGGAGGGGTGGGGGGGGGGGGGAGAGTAAAAAAAAAAAAAAAAGTTGAGGGTGGTGGTGGGGGTGGGGTGGGGTTTACTTTTTGTTGTTGGGGAGGTGGTGGAGAAGTGGGTCGGAGGATGCTTGGGGTGGTGGTGATTTGTTGTTGTTGTTGTTGTTTGGGGTGGGGGTAGGGGGGGGGGTGTCTCAGATGAACTTTGCTCTCAAAGGAATATCTTCCCAACATTGAGGACCAAAATCAGTTGTAAAAGAAACAAGTGCACACCAAATTAAAGAAAACCCCAAAACTTCTGTTTTATTACTTGAGTGATTTCTATAGTTTTAGCACTTGTCCGCACTTGTCCGCACTTGTTCGCACTTGTTCTCACTTCTCCTCACTATTTGAACGGACCGCATGTATTGTTCTTGTTCTTGGTGTGTGTGTGTGTGTGTGTGTGTGTGTGTGTGTGTGTGTGTGTGTGTGTGTGTGTGTGTGTGTGTGTGTGTGTGTGTGTGTGTGTGTGTGTGTGCGCGCGCTCATGTTTCTCATCTGATGGTACGTACGTCACCCGCACGGTAACATCTCAGCACTCCCCCCGCCCCCTCGCCCCCCCCCCCTCCACACACACACACACACACAACTATCGACCGAACTATTCCATAATTCATTTTGGCCTCTACCAATAACCTCTACCCCACCTCACCCCCACCCCCTTCCCCACACCCAGCCCCTACCCGGCACCCCTCAAGAAGAAGAAGGGACTCTCTCTCTCGCTCTCTCTCTCTCTCTCTCTCTTCCCCACCCCGCTCCCTCGTAAATCGAACCTCTCTTTTTCCTCCTGTTTGTTTCTTATCTGCTGTGTTAAAATTAGCCACACAATCCCGCTGTCAGACAGTGCGACTGTCAAAACTGACAGATGTCTTTGTTTCGCATCGAACCGTGGCCAATACACTGCTACTGACTCTGTTTTCCTGTCATGTTTTCGCACCCGACTGAATGCACTTTTGAAGATGTAAGAGACTGAGGTCTGAAGCGAGTATGACTGGGAGGAAATCTGAACTATGCGGTGCTGATAATTACATCCGTCTCTACTGGCAGAGTCCACATACTTACTTACTTTACTTAAGCTGGTCCTACACGTAACGTTGCTAGAAGTCGCCTTATCTCTGTCCTGTCGACTATCAACTAGCCGACTGGTGGAGGGTCCCTCGCCGTACACGTCGATAGTTGAGCGATGGCCCTAGTGCAGTACGCGTTTACCATATATGGAAAGTCACGCGAGACTACTCTCCCTTGAAGACAAAATGGCGGCTCCCATGGCGGATTACGATTTAGATGATTCAGAAGAAGATTTGGAAGTGATTGGGGCCGCTGTTGCTATTCTTGCCGAAGAAGACGAACCGTGTAGTTTCGTCCCTCGTGTCCCATATGCTTGGATTTTCTCTCACTAGCTCGATAAACCTTGCTGTGGCACAGTCGTCCATCTTCTCGGCCATATTTCACCCTTTTCTCTATTACCTGGCATGAAACGTTTTCGTTACAAAGCCAACAAACAGCCGCAGACTGCCAGTTTTTACTCTGCGCACAAATTTAAAAAGGAGTAAAAATTCTGTACCGCATTCAGCGGAATTGTCACTACATGCCCCGGAAGCTGTTAGCGTTGTGTGTAACCGTTGTGTCCATTACGCCAGCAGGCACTGCGAGACCTCCCTGTTCTGGTACCATCAGAGTAAACAACTACTTCATTACGGTGTGGCATTTCTAGTTAGTAGATGCATCGCTATGGAGGTTTTGCGCTTCGGTTGTTCGATCATTTTTGATAGGAGGCATGCGCGGTACTGCCATTGTCTGTGAGCGGAAAGAATTGGTTTGTACTTGTAATAAACGAAAGACACGTGACAAGAAAAACGTGTTTCACGTGCTGGCGTAAAATGCAAGGTCCATGCTGTGTTTGTTGGGGGGGGGGGGGGTCGGTCTTTTTTTTTTTTTTTTTTTTTAGGGAATCAGTGAGGGGGTCCAAACTGAACCGTTTTGGAAGGTTTGCTCGGTTGTTGTTGTTGTTGTTGTTGTTGTTGTTGTTTTTTTTTTTTCGTTTTTTTTTTTTTTTTTTGCTTTTTATCCTTCCGTCGTCATCTTCCCATTGTTTTAATTTTTATTTCTTATTTTATGTTTACACCTTTTCCTAAACAACTATTATCAGATGTACAGATTCTATATAGAAAACATACAGCAACACCGACTTTAAAACAAGCCACTAAGCACAGCGCAGTGTGTGTGTGTGTGTGTGTGTGTGTGTGTGTGTGTGTGTGTGTGTGTGTGTGTGTGTGTGTGTGTGTGTGTGTGTGTGAGGGGGGGGGGGGGTCGGTGTTACAGAGAGGTTGGCGGGGAAGGAGGGTGGGGTTGGGGGAGGGGTATTTTTGAGGAGTCACATCTATGTGGTGGAGATGGGTTTTTTTTCATTTGTGTGTGTGTGTGTGTGTGTGTGTGTGTGTGTGTGTGTGTGTGTGTGTGTGTGTGTGTGTGTGTGTGTGTGTGTGTTTTGTTATTGTTTTTTTTTGGGGGGGGGGGGGGGTTCGTTTCTTTTTCTCGGCCGTTTTTCTTTCTCCCCGAAGCCGTTCTAAGTGACGGCAAGGTCCGCATATCATAATCATATCATAATAATGTTCGCAGAAGTGTTAATGTCTAGTGAAATCGTAAAATTTCACCCACACGTGGTGGAAAAGGACGTTAAACTCCTAAACTCCCACCATCCCACCCTTGAATTTCCGCACAGACAAACAGGTTTGGATCATATCAGAAGTAATAGAAGATTCTTTTTATATCGCACTTTGAAAGCGGTACAAGAATATTCGTTTTTACTGACTGATTGGTTTCGCCCTTTCAGACCATCCAAGCTGTTCATAAATCATTCGAAAGACAGGCGAGGAATAATAATTGAAATACATACACGAGGAATGGTTGTTCAGACGCCTAGATCTGTGTGTGTGTGTGTGTGTGTGTGTGTGTGTGTGTGTGTGCGTGCGTGCGTGCGTGCGTGCGTGCGTGCGTGCGTGCGTGCGTGCGTGTGTGTGTGCGTGCGTGTGTGTGTGTGTGTGTGTGTGTGTGTGTGTGTGTGTGTGTGAGAGAGAGAGAGAGAGAGAGAGAGAGAGAGAGAGAGAGAGAGAGAGAGAATCAAGAATCAAGAAAACTTTATTTTTCAACGGTAGAGGTAATTAGCGTAAAACAGCCAATTTTCATACCTGCCGAGAGAGAGAGAGAGAGAGAGCACAGGTGTGTTCCCTTGTGGAAACGTTTTTCAAACGCTCTTGCACGAACGGATCGACAATTTGTCGAAATATTACATTCCAACTGTCAACTTAATCTTGGGATTTAGGCCGTCTTGTGCAACGAGGGGCTGAATATTTCTCTATGCTTTGATTCCATTGACGTGTTTCCTGATGTCAGCGGAAACCACGCGTCCATCTTTCAATAAACAGCCTTACTCTGCCTATAGAATGATCATGAATAAGCGTTAAAAGTTTGTTTTTTGTTTGTTTTTTTGCCCATCTGAATGGGTTAGAACTCCGTGACCTGAATTATCCCAGCTGGGGCCAAATATTTGCGCTGGCCTTTTCCTCGTTGCCCTGTCTTTGATATCACCCCTATCTCATATAAAAGCCCCAATATCGCATATTTTCTTGAAATCTTCAGATCACTGTAGGAGCCACTTGAAGCCGCAATTACGCGATCTGCAGTCTGCGGTCTCGCGCCTGGCGGGAAGGCCCACGGCTTGCGTCATAGTGGCTTGAAGTGGTTCCTTCTGGTGTTCACTGGGGGGAGCCGGGGTGGTCGAATGGTAGAGCGTTGGACTTCTCATGCTCGGGTCGTGAGTTCGATCCCGGCTGGGGCCAAATATTTGTGCTGGCTTTTTCATCGTTGCCCCGTCTTTGATATCACCCTATGTGGTGGAAAAGGACGTTAAAACCCCCAAACACCCACCCACCCACCGTGGTGTTCACTGGCTTGTTTTTTTTTTTTTAAGTAATAATAATAATGAGTATTGTATAGGCGCTTAACCTAATTTCATGAATCGGCTCAAAGCGCCGCGAACTGAACCCGACACGCACGCTCACATGAATCACACGCATTCTCTCGCACACTGGATATAATTAAACACATTACAATCACGTGGTGCGAAGGGTCAGCTCAGCTATTTAAATTTCGGAATTTAGAATTGCATTTATTTTTCACATTTTGTGGGCTGAATATTTCCAAAGCAGAGGGGGGGGAGGAAGCCGGAGTATCCGGAGAGAACCCTCGACGATCGGCCCGACTGAACGGTGCCACATACGAGAAGGAAAAATTCTTTGCCCCGAGTGGGACTCGAACCCCTGACCTCTCGCATTCTCTTAACCACTCGAGCACCGACCGCTCCGTTTTTTTTTTTTAATAGTCTTATCATATATAGCGGGCAGGGGGGGGGGGATGGTTGAGCTCGGGCTCTTAAGAGATACTTGGTGGGAAAAGGACGTTAAACACACCCATCCACCCTAACTTGAATCCTCCCACACACACTTGCTCAAAACCACGGGGCATTCACTCACAAACATGGAGGGTGACGGTGTAATTACCATGGAAATGTCGAAATGTTCAAGCAAGTTGAAGGTTGGGGGTGGTCTAATAGGTAACGCGTCGGATTTAGCCGATGCGCTACTGAACGGCCGCCACCAATGTCACGGCGATGAAGCGTGGGTTCGAGCCCAGGTCGAGCTTGTGATATGTGATAACGGTTTTTCCTGGCTACCGGGCTGCTCATCGGGGGTTTCTCTCCGGGTTATCCGGCTTTCCACGCCCAGCAAAATTGTAAAAAAAATAAAATAGGATAGGTATTGGGTGGCGCTGCACCGCGGCGACGCGCTTTCCCCGGGGAGGAAACAGCCCGAATTTTCCGAAAGGGATAATCAAGTACATGTAGTAAAAAAATAAAAGTTTACGTGTGTGTGTGTGTGTGTGTGTGTGTGTGTGTGTGTGTGTGTGTGTGTGTGTGTGTGTGTGTGTGTGTGTGTGTGCATCGACTTCTATTCATTTAATTTCGTATATTGGTTAACGGCTATAAACCGCATGATGACTAAGTGAAAAGTCAATCACACACACACACACACACACACACACACACACACACACACACACACACACACACACACACACACACACACGCACGCACGCACGCACGTCACTCGCCTCACTCCTGCTAGTCCCTGTGGGGTGGTCTTATCGTAGTGCCATCAATCAAAGCGTTTTGATTATCAATAGACTGTTTTGAAAACCTCGTCAGATTGCATTGGAAACAATCAATTCAGACGGGATTAAGGGACTAAACTCGTGACCTCAGGGGCCGTAACCCAGCAGACAATTGGTGCCTCGAACAAAAAAAAAAAGTTGTAGTGTCACTCCCACACAAAGCGAAAAACGTGAGTATTTGGGAGATAACTCTCGGGAAGTGGGACAACCTGCTGTGTGAGTTGCAATCCAAACTGTGCTTTCTGCAGAGCTGCGGAACAACACTAGGAAACTACGGCATGCTTGAATACTGAGTGCGGTGAAACGTGTGTGTGTGTGTGTGTGTGTGTGTGTGTGTGTGTGTGTGTGTGTGTGTGTGTGTGTGTGTGTGTGTGTGTAAGAGAGAGAGAGAGACAGAGAGAGACAGACAGACAGACAGAGAAAGAGACAGAGAGACAGTCAGTTCACTGGCTGGATGAGGGTTTAAACGTCCTCAAGTTTTCCAGGCCACATTGTTGATATGAGAAACTAGGCAACGAGGAACATCCCAGAATGATAAACGAGAGAGAGAGAGAGAGAGAGAGAGAGAGAGAGAGAGAGAGAGAGAGAGAGAGAGAGATGAAATGAACTTTATCCGAACTTCATTTTCCAAGGATAAAAGATTAGGTAACATGACCTCTATTAAATCGCTATTAAAGAGAGAGAGAGAGAGAGAGAGAGAGAGAGAGAGAGAGAGAGAGACAGACAGACAGACAGACACTGAATTATACACCAAAATGCCGGATGTTTTCCATACACTGTAACAGGAGTAATTAACCTGTTGGGTCCAAGGCCAGACTTCTGTGGCATTAATTAATCTGACCCCTTCCAAGGCCTCATCGCGAGGTGTAGTGCATGCGCCGCGCGCTAGTCCCCCTCACTGCATAATTGAGCACGTGCAACTGCGCAAGGAGCAACCACGCACGCGAAGTCACTGAACCGTGTGTTTCTTACTTCAGCCGTGACCGCCTTCCGGTGACCTCGTTCAGGTTTTGACTGACGGGTGCAGCCAGTCAAGCGAGACACATTCATCATACACTGTACCATGCAGACCCCCCCCCCCCCCCCCCTTCAGTTCCCCCACCTCCACCCAGGCACCACCACTGATCAACGGCTATCCAGAGTATCCGGCGTAGTTCCTACCACGACTTCCGCTTCCTCAAGTTCCTTCCGTATCAGGCTACACACCGGTATTAGCTTCCGGGGCATGTAGTAACAATTCGGCTAAATATAGTAGAAAATCTTTGCCCCTTTTAAAATTTGTGTGCAGAGTAAACAATGGCAATCTGGTGCTTTTTGTTGGCTTTGTAAACAAGTTTCATGCCAGGTAATAGTAAAATTAGGGAAAAAATGAGGCTGGCTTGTGGACTATTTGTATTCCTGCGCGGCTGGCACAGGAGCCAGCAGACGGACCGTGGAATGAGGGGGTATGTGGTGGCTGCCAACATTGCCAAAAAAACGGAACATTGGAATTTGTTTAAATTTCCTCTACGCATGAGTCTATGGCTGCCTGATTTTTGTGAATTTTTTGGTGAATTTTAAAGCATTTCTAGGGTGTCATCTGCAGCGGTATGTGTAAGAGGAATATATAGCGTTTTCCTCCAGATTTGCATCTGTGTAACGTAGCCTCAGCAACCCTGTTCCGGTCCGTCGATAATTCTAGGCCCCTGCGACGAAGGCCAAGTCGGGCTAACCGAGACCGAGCCGAGCTAAGTGATACCAAAGAAGGTAAAAACAAAAATACTCGGTGACAAGGAAAGTGGACAGTTGGGAACAACTTTGAGGTCCTCGTATTATTTCACAGTGTGCACAGAAGCGGTGAAAACGGTCGCATTCACCAGCACAGTACATTTTCAGCCTGTTTCGAGATTATTGCTTGCATGAGCAGGGGCGCCGGAAGATGTTGGGGGGAGGGGGGGGGGGGCAGAATCTCATAGGGGGGAAAAGCCAGAGCCAGTGAAAGGAAGGACATTGCCCGGAGAAAGTAAAAAGCGGTGGGGGGGGGGGGGGGTAGGTGGGGGGTGGGGGGGGGGGGGGGGGGGGGGGGCGTTCAGATGCTGCTCAGACAAAAACCTTTCCGAACCAGGGAGCCAGTGAAAGGAAGGACGTTGCCCGAGGAAAGTGAAAAGCGGGGGGGAGGGGGGGGTAGGCGAAAGTGATTATCAGACGACTTTCTGCCAAGTCGTTTTGATATTTCATGCAACGGCTAAACTAATTTCTCTGTTGGGTGGGATGAGGGGGAGAGCAGGAACAGGGGTTAGGGGGAAGGGGGGTAGGGAAAGGGAGGGGGGGGCAAGACCATGGCTTTGCCCCCCCCCCCCTCTTGCCACAGTCACCTGATTTTCCAGGGGGGGCAAAAAAGATACTCTTGCCCCCCCTGCTTGGGTACAGGGGGGACAGCTGCGCCCCCCCCCCCCCTGCCCCCCCGGTTCCGGCGCCCCTGATGAGTTGTCTCCTTGCCGCAACAAGCACGCATTTTTTCGTGGCAGAGCACAAAGCTGCCACGACAAAATGCATGCATTGCAAAGGGTCTGTGTATGCACGGGGGACAACTCATGCCATCGCCCTCGCTCTAAAGCAGTCCCCGTGAGGAGATGGTCCGCACTCTTGTCGTGTTCGGCAGCTGACTACCTACTTAGGAGCCAAGTTAGGCGAAGATCCGTTGAACACTGTCGGGAGCCTTAATAACGGTTACCCCCGAGGAGGCACAATTACAGAAAAGAGTCAGGCTTTCTCTTTCTCTCGTTCTTCGTATTTTATTCATTTCATGATGTCTTAATCAATAATAATAATAATAATGAGTATTGTGTAGGCCCTTTACCCAATTTCATGAATCGGCTCAAAACGCCGCGAACTGAACCCAACATGCACGCTCACGTGAATCACACACTGGACATAAACACATTACAATCACGTGGTGCGAAGGGCCAGCTCAGCTATTTAAATTTCGGAATTTAGAATTGCATTTTATTTTTCAAATTTGGTGAGCTGAACATTTCCAATGCAGAGGGGGAGGAAGCCGGAGTACCCGGAGAGAACCCCCGACGATCGGCCCGAATGAACAGTGCCACATACGAGAAGGAAAAATTCTTTGCCCCGAGTGGGACTCGAACCGCTGACATCTCGTATTGGTGACAAGTCTCTTAACCACTAGACCACCGACCGCCCCTCGGGGTTTTTAATTGTTTTTTATGTTTTATTTTTACATTTATCTTTATTTAGTGGCTAAGTGGTTAAGACTTCGTCACTAATGCGAGAGGTCAGGTTAGAGTCCCACTCGAGGCAAAGATTTTTTCCTTCTCGTTCGTGGCACCGTCGGGGGTTCTCTCCGGGTACTCCGGCTTCCTCCCCATGTGCTTTGGAAATGTTCAACCCCCCAAAAATTGAAAATGAACGCAATTTATCACTCCGAAACTTCAATAGCTGAGCTGATCCTTCGCATCACGTGATTGTAATGTCAGTGTTCATGTCCAGTCTGTGAGACTGCGTGTGATTCACCTGAGCGTGCGTGCTGGGTTCGGCTCGCGGCGCTTTGAGCCAATGATTCAAGAAACTGGGTAAAGTGCCCAAACAATACACAATTATTATTATTATTATTTGACATCACCTCATCTTGTGCCATGCCCTCAGTGTGTGTGTGTTTGTTTTTTTTTTGTTTTTTTTTTTTTTTAATACGGGGGTGGGTGGGGTGGGAGTGGGGTGGGGTGGGGGTTTGGGGGTTTAACGTCCTTTTTCACCACAAACGGGTGATATCAAAGACGGGGCAGCGATGAAAAAGCCAGCAGAAATATAATTATTATTTGGCCCCAACCGGGACTGATACGAACTCACGACCCGAGCATTAGAAGTCCAACGCTCTACCATTCGGCCACCCCGGCTCCCCCATTGAAGAATACACAAATGTTCACTTCAAAGGAAACAGAATGCCGATGAGGAATAATTAAACTGGTGTACATGAGGTCTGCAGTGATCAACTTCACCTCAAGTTAAAATAGGGCCTAAGCGACACGGATTTGATAGGCACCTATGCCCTTTATCCGGATGACCGTGTAGTGATACAGATCGACCGACTCTTTCTCCTATGGTGCTCTTCTGAATACATTTCCTCCCGCCCGCACACTCTGCATGTACAGTCGTTGAGTAGCGCTGCCCTCACTTGCTTCACGATCAAAGGCGGAGGGAAAATTTATATCCAAACTCCTGACACACCTTTTGACACCGCGGCCTCCGCCATCTTTCGGAACCGCGAGTCATAAAACCCGAACCGTGAACGAAACGAAACGAAGATAAACGGGTGGAGTCTGGTACATTTTTCAAATTTAGTACCAGCCGCCTCGGAGTAAAAGGTGAGGAGTTTTGAAGACTTACGATACGGTTCAGTGATTTCGGGAGGAAACCGACGGGGTTTTTAGCCCTGCAGGTGAACGTGAAAACACCTGTGGGCATTCAAGGGAAAAATTTGATGAATTCTTCGACTGAGCGCACAAACGGAATCAGTTCAGTTATGAATTCGGCGGCCAGGTTCCAGTAAGTGTGAAAATATTATCAGAATTTTGATGATTTCGCGGCAAGGGTGAAGACTCAGAGTGTGTAAAGGCGCTTGGTTTGTGATACGATGTGCGGTGGTGATACGGCGTAGGTAACACACACACACACACACACACACACACACACACACACACACACACACACACACACACACACACACACACACACACACACACACACACACACACACACAAATGATTCTTACCTCACTGTGTACATTGCATCTTGCATCATTGAATCTACATCCTCTTTGGAAAGGAAACTATTGACTTAAAAAAAAGTTTTCACTGTCGTAACAGTCTTCTTATCTCACTGTGTACATTGCATCTTGCATCATTGAATCTACATCCTCATTGGAAGGAAAACTATTGACTTAAAAAAAAAAAGTTTTCACTGTCGTAACAATCATTTCATGTCTTCAGTCACGTGACCATCACGCGAGAGTTTGGGGGTATCAGTGTTTTAATACCCCTTTGCCCAAGCTTTCTGTGGCAAAATGGCATTACATTTCTCAGTTGCTTGTTTTTATCGTTGTTGTTGTTGTTGTTGTCGTTGTTGTTGTTGTTCCAGAGTAAGGACCAACCTTACCCAGCCACATATGACGAACGACGCGTTTTCTTCACAAAGTCTCCTCTCTGCTCGCACGAAAACAGGTGCACCGTGCATGCACCTGACTTCATATTTCGTGTCAAATCCACTTGACCGCATCGGAGTGGATAAATTATTGGTCAGATTCCCCCCCCTCCCGTCGAAAGGATACACCTCATCAAACATTCACTCGACCGTGTCGACTGCGTGGAATAATCTTCTCGGGTCGTCACCACCCGCCAAAGATAACACACGTGATCTGCGCCGATACGCGTTAGACCGTAACCACACCATAAACTCGGTCGTCCGCGTCCAAGTCACTCTGGAAGAGATAAACGTGTCAGGTTCAATTGACCGTGAACAGCAAGTCAAAGACAGCTACCTGTCAGTCACTTGACCGTGACGAAATGCTGTTGTTGTGGTCGTTGTTTGTAGTTTTGCCGAAACATAATCTACACACCATTAAAGTCTCTTTGGGCTGACTGTAAGACACCATATTTTTTTTCACTACACGTATCACGGGTACTGCTTGTGCTATTCTTCTAGCTGAAACTCTGGCGGAGGATGGAATTTCCAGAGGGATGGGGGGGGGGGGGGGTCACGGTTGACCCACAAAAAAATTATTACGGGATTATAGAGCTGTTAAGGATACGCTCTAGTTTTATCTTTTTCTTCTTCTTATCTTTTTTTTCTTCTCCCCCCCCCCCCCCCCTCCTTTTTTTTTTTTGTTGTCTCCTTCCCCTTTCTCCTCCACATTATTTTTAAGGGGGGGGGGGGGGGGCAGCCCCCTCCCTCCGGGCCCCTTGTTCCGCCGCCTTTGTGGTCTCCATTTACAAATCGGAGGTTATTATGTTGACAGACCTCCGACCTGTC
>JACVVK020000791.1:67500-92500 GCA_018292915.2 Batillaria attramentaria
AGTTTCTAACTGTTGTTATATACGGCACTAAAACACAAGCGTTACAACTCAATTTTGAACAATTATTTACAGTTGATGTTACTGCCGAAAGGGGGGGGGGGGGGGGGGTTGTAGTACCAAGTAACCCCAGTCACGTGGCTAAGAGGTCGAGGTCGTACCTTTAGCCACAGTTCCAAACTAGGTGTTTCTGGGCAAGTGAAACTGTGATGGCAAGAGCATAGCAACTGGTACCGTTATATGCTCATACCCCATAATATTGGGGGCAAATTACTTTTCGCGGATGGCGAGTGGCCCTGAAAATGGCTAGAGGCTAAAATTCGTTTTCGCTGATTTGACCTTGGTTTCGAGTCTATCAGCGGAGGCCCCGCCCCTTTCCTGTCTGGCCGACCGAGACAAAATAAAAATGGTGGCAGTTTTGCAACGCTACCAAACTGCAGTTTGTTTTTTGGTGAAAATTGAGGAATATTTGCATCGGTGACGTTTACAAGAAATGTCTGCATTTTCTACAATGATATGGTATGTGACTGTAAGATTGCTGTCTTTGTTTAGTGTAATCATGAGTAGATAATAAACTTCTTTTCTGTGAAGCGGAGCCGGGGTACGTCGCGAACTGTTCCGTGTCGGCAAACTTCTGTTACGCCAGGCCAGGCCTAATTATCTCCGGTTAAAAAGTAGGAAACGTACTGATACACCACATCAGAAGTAGAACTAGCACACGAGAACAAAGTATTCTCCTCGCTTTTGATGGTGGCGCAATCGACGGCTGTACCGCCTGACTTCCAACGCTCTTTCCCGGCTTGTAATGTGTAACTAGATCTAGTCAGTGACGCAACTGAAACTTGACTTCAAGTACATCATAACATGTACTTTGCAAACTGCTTTTCAGCGTAAACTGACGCAGAAAACATGTAGAATCAGTCGGGAACCATTTCACAATAAGCGCAGAAAGAGAGGGGGTCCGAAAGGTGGTGATTTGGTATCTACTGATTGAAAACAGATTTAGAGTCGATTAGTCAAGATTCAGCACTACTACTACTTGATACTGCTGATCGGACTCAGGGATGGTTGTTGGTTGTTTTGGTAAGAAATCAACTATAGATCTGGACCACGGAAGCACGGAAGGGGTTTTCTCTTTTGTTTGTTGTTGTTGTTTTTAAATTGTGGGAAGGTTTTTTTTTAATGATGTGCTTATGTACAAGAACTGGTACATGTTTGTATGAATTTTGTAAGACATTATGATTAATGAGTTACTAAGGCAATGTTATTGTTATGTTTACCAATCAGCTAAAAAATCATTTCTTTTACCAGCTTTAGGCTCTCAGTCACCCACAGTAAGTGGCACCCAAACTGACCATGACATCACAACTGGGAGAACTGTTGACCAAGGATGAAGATGATGGGAATAAGTGGATTCACTGACACTGATGTCTCATGGAAGGTATGGTGTGTGGTACTGGTGGTGCAGTGCTTTTTTTCTGTTAGAGTAACTGTTAGCTTTGTGTACATTTACACACATTTATTTACTATTGCTTGAGCACTTGTAAGTCATTCAGTTAGTGGTCTTTGTGTGGCAGAGTGATTAAAATCTGTATGAATGTGTGCGTGAATGAGTGAAGGCAGAGGTAGAGATATAGTGTGTTTAATATTACAGCAGTCAGTAGCAGTAACCTGACAAGGTAGGCATAATTATTGTTAGCATAATATGATTACTAGTAATATGTTTTTATGAAATTCAATGTTAACACTGACAGTCTAACACATGCTTTTGACATTCTATAAAGACTACTCACATTTACAACATCTTCCATTCTGGTTAAAAACATTGAATTTCATAAAAAATATTACTAGTAATCATATTATGCTAACAATAATTATGCCTACCTTGTCAGGTTACTGCTACTGACTGCTGTAATATTAAACACACTATATCTCTACCTCTGCCTTCACTCATTCACGCACACATTCATACAGATTTTAATCACTCTGCCACATTTTGAACTTGGTTGTTTCTCTGCAGAATGGGAACTTGCTGTCCATTAGTTATCTAGAACAACTGCCATGCATCAGACAGACAAGCTAAAAATGTGTAGGTGAATGTGTCGTGTAACTTTCATGAGACTCATCCACTAGAATTTTTTTCCCTCTCCTGAATTGAAGTGGTATTGATCTGCATTTGATGTATGCAAAGATGTAAGCAGTGTTTTATGTGATGTCATTCTGTTACAGGATGAGGACCCATGCCCCAACAAACAAGTAAGAAGTAAGTGCTTCATTTCATATACCTAATTATTATCAGGAAAATGACTTATGTAGGCTGTTTTATATGTTAACCTCACAAAGCCTCCTTTTGTCCATGAGTTTCAGTTACATATGAAATAGTTGTAAATTTCTGTGAATATATACTTACAAAGTCTCCATACACACATTTGGACATACAGCAAATGTAACCTCAACCACAACTGTAGTCTAATGAAAACAAAGCTCACCAATCTGCATCTTCTAGTTCTACAAGAAACAGCAACACACCTTTGTTCTGATTTTGTGAAGTTATTCTTGAGGAATTATAGTATTAGGATTGTGGAGCCACTGAACAATTGTTCTGTTCATGTTTGGTTTTAATGGTAATTTAGAATCCCAAGTAATGTGTTGACCAAAACTTTCTGTCTTTTACCAACTTTAGGTTATCAGTCACCTCCTGAATGTGAAACAATAGCTGCAGACAATGACATCGACAGTGTAAGAAAGAGCTGCTGCTGAGCAAGATGATGGGAAAGTGTGGTGACAGTGACACTGATGTCTCAAGGAAGGTTTGGTCTCATTTGAGTCTGGTGTGTTCTGGTGCTCTTTGTTATTTTCTGTTAGTGTTGGCTTTGTTTACATGTGAATGCTTTCTCCTAAACCTGATCTAACATCTGATCTGTCAGGGTGCTTGTATGTTTTCTCAGTAGAGTCATTTAAAAACTGCCACACATCAGACAAACAAGAAGAAATGCAGAGGTAAACATTGACTGAATAAATAACACTTTGAACAGTATTATTAAGTACTGCCTGTTTGACATTAGTGTGGCCTCTTGTGTACCATATTACATGTGTATGATACATGTGCACAGTTGTATGTATAAACAACCCCCCACCCCATGTTGCCTAGTTTTTAGCGAGGAGCACTGACAACCCCCCCACCCCCACCCCACCACCAACCACCCCCACCAACCACTCCCCACTCCCAACCATGCTGTGATCAATTTATATTTTCTGTGCTCAGGTTCATGTGGAACCTGTATGACTGCCTGCTGCTATCACATCTAGAAACAGCATGTGAACACCCTTTGGACCATTCACCTATCGAAGCACCCAGGGGAAGACAAGAAACAACCAGTCCTCAGGAAAGGCATTGAAGAAGGCTGCAAAGAGACTTTGAAAATTTTGAGGCAAAGAGATAAGCTTATAGGCAGTCCTAAATGCATGTACGGTATTTGTAGGCCAACATGGGAGAGTTTCACACCTACATGCACACCAGCATGAAAGTATTTAACCTGAAACATGTGGAAGCATGTAAGGAAAAAAAATTGGTGAACTGTGCTGCTTTGGTTTAACTTATATCAATGTCCAGACAACTTAGGGATCCTAGCCTTCCTTTTGGAAATGTGAAAAGTTATGTTGTAGTGCAGTGTGTTGCAGTGCAGGTGGACTGTATGTTATCCCACACTCTCATCTTTCAATATATCTCACAACTTTTACCTCTTTCATCAGGCACATTGCCTACAGCGAACTTTATAAAAATAGATGTGTGATCTTTTGATACATGAAGTGTGCAATGCTGATTATTTGGGTTACTGTCCAGAACAGCCCTGACTGAAATGTGCAGCATGTATGCAAATATTAATTCAAGGAAGTCATTACCGGAGAGAATGGATAACTTTGACTACTCTAGTTTGCATGTGGGATTGTTCCCTTTTGTTTGGGTACCTACAGCAAAATGTCACAGTGTATCTGAATGAACCGCCAAAGTACACTTTAAGCACACCGGTGTTGCACAGCTAGTGGTTTGGAGAGCGGTGTTCACTGGCATTTGGGGATGAAAAATGTTCAGATAGTATTGACAGTATTTGTTTCAAGTGTTTGACCAGCAGAATGAGGAAAACAAATGTCCTGTTCGGATGAAGAGGACCAGTTGCTCCTGTCAGCCTAATAAGAGTTGTATGATGTGCTGGGGACATGGTTCTTGTGTCCTTTGTTGAATACACAGTAGGAGAATATACCAGAAGGATGAATATGGAAGATAATTTTAATTCCATATTTTCAAATACACAGCCTGTAGGAGACAGTATAACAAAATGACAAATACAAATAGCATTACTAAGCAATGCATGTCCTATTTGTCTGTTGCCACCTCTATGTATGATTCTTATGTATTGTGATCTGGCAGTTATATTTGTTGTGCAGGCAGTAGGAATTGCAGTTCTATTTGCTGCTGTTTCTGTTTGAATTTTTTTTTTTTTTTTTTTTACCTTCCAGGGCTGTTGTCATAATTGAATGAATTGTGGAAGTATAACCCATTGTAGGAAAATGTGCATGCATGAATTGTGACATCAATCTTTCTCAATAAAGATGGGGAAAATGACTACATGTACTATGCATTGTTTTGTTGTGCAAGCAAAGTGTTGTAGTGTTTTATATACTTTTTTAATTTCTGGCTCAGCATCTCTCTGTGTGTGTGTGAGAGAGAGAGAGAGAAAGTGCTTTTATTAGTTCATAGTTTAGAAAATGCACCCATCGACACACACCAAAACATTGAGGCACATGGCCTGAAGTATGAACAACTATCCAAAACTGAAATGTCACTGGAAGCCACAGTTAGGGACAATCTTTGTGATTTTAATGATCACAGATCATTTTGAGCTGTTTTTGTGGTGTCAGTCATCGCAACACCTAGACACCTGCACAGTAATAGCATTGAGCCAACAGAAGTGTACTCAGTGACAAGGTGAACACACTGGGCGGGAGAGTGTTTTACCACAGTCGTACATTTTCAATGTTTAGTGTGAGAACGTTCTGTGCATTGTGTGTTCTCTGAATAGAACTGCATTGTCTGATACACATGAAACTTGACACAACAAAATAAACAAAACACACCCAGGCTCACCCAAACAGCAACATAAATACAAGATTCTCGAAATTCAACTCAGAAAAATTTCGTCTTTAACACAGTCGATAAATTTGCAAGCAACAGTCCAACCTAACGGATATTACTTGCTGCTCCGACGGACCAAAGGACTATAGATCCGCTACGACTCCAAGTTTCGCGTCTGCCCTACACATGGAGAGAAAACTGATCACACCTTGCATCCACGTAAACACAGCATACATTTTTTTTTTTGTTTTTTTTTTAGAAGCAATGGCATCTGTGATTGTGACTCAGCATTATCGACATTTTCATTGTATGATACCTTACTACTATCTCACTGCCTGACTACAAGTGGAATCGGTGATCACTCAGTTTTTCTTTCAGTTGTATGTGTCGGTTCAAACAACGATTTGACCTCTAGATTTCAGCATGGCTATTGGCTACAGAAGGTGTACCGCGCGTAAGATCTCGGCTGGCGACGCTACATCTGGCAGTTTATACCGTAGCAGACTTAGCGTATTACGTCTGTCTACGTAGATCATGTCGTCTGCTTCACTTTTGTTTACCGCTGGTACACCACGTGATGTGTCACGCAATCAAACATGGCGACGAAAAATCGTCGGCTAGCCTCTCGAATGGAACAAAAGCCCTTGCTACGATTTATTCACAGTCAGTTTTGCTGCCAGAGTATGCTTGTCGTAAACGCTACGTTATTCTTGACCATTCTAGGCTGTTCTTTTCTTTTACAAAGGACAACGTTTTGAGTCGCCACAAATTTTCCCGTTTCCTACCGGTTCTGTAGAGGCATGGACTCCAAGCCAAGACGTATCATTGGCTTGGTTCCCGAGTTAGTACCAAAGCCCACCTCCCCCCCCCACCCCCCCTCCTGGATCCGGCCCTGCCGTGACGTATTTACTATAAAGCCTCCTTTTGCCGAACTTTCACTGGCATTAGTTCAGTTCAGTGTGGGTGGGTGGGGGTGGGTGGGGGTGGGTGTTTGGGGGTTTAACGTCCTTTTCCACCACATAGGGTGATATCAAAGACCGGGAAACGATGAAAAAGCCAGCACAAACATTTGGCCCCAGCCGGGATCGAACTCACGACCCGAGCATTGGAAGTCCGACGCTCTACCATTCGACCACCCCGGCTCCCCTTCAGTTCAGTGTGAAAAATAACTGAATTTTCTTGTCAACAAGAGTTTGGACTTACATGTGACGACTGAGCGGCCCAGTCCGACGAGGCATCATTTATGCAGCGTGTTTTCTGTCATCAGTGTGCAGCACGTTCAGTCCGCACAGCTGCATGCATTTCGCAGTTAGAAGGGTTGGATAAGTTTAAAATAATAGCTCAGTTCCGGCTGAGTAAGCTTGGGGCTTTGCACCATTGGTTTCACTACTAGTACTCAGTGGAAAAAAGAAGGCCCCCCCCCCAATAAAAAACAAACAAACAAACAAACTACAACAACAAAACAACAACAACAAAACAAAACCACAAAACCCCAAACACCGCCCCCCCCAACAAACAAACAAAACAAACAACAACAACAACAACAACAACAACAACAACCCCCAAAGAAACAAACACTGAAACAAACCCAAAACCAACGACACCCCCCCCCCCCCCGAACAACAACAAACAACAACAACAATAACAACAACAACAACAACAACCCCAAACAAACAAACAAACAAACAAACAAACAAACAAACAAACAAACAAACAAACAAACACAAAACCAACGGCAAATCCCCCACCCCCCAGTTAATACATTATGTTTGCAACGGATCTAAATTTGGCCTACTGTAGTGGGAGTGTCAGTTTGCACAGGCGGGTTTGATTCCGTTACTTCACACGGTCGTGTTTGCTGCAACAAGAGCCGTGAAAAGAACCTAAATCTTGCCTGATTTTCGCATACAGGGACAAAACCGAAAAAGAGTCCAAAACGTGGCATACTCGTGCGCAGTACTCACGCAATGTGTTACGCGACCATGAGATCATGAACTTCGTCCGAAGACCGTAGATAATGTACGGTCTTTGCCTCGTCTAACGTGTCTTGCCGCTGCGGCGGCTGAACAACCGTGGAACCCTAATAGGGCCCCTAGTGTAGTTTGCGCTCAGCCTTCAACACGTTGTACCTGTACACCGCGTCGTTACAAAAGTTATTTAACAGTTTACACAGACGATGTCGTCAACTGTAAAACCGACCTGTTTTTGATGATATCAATTTTGTGTTGTTTTCTGGACAGTAAACGACGGAACCCTAGCAGGGCCTCGAAAGGAAACGTTTCCGTTCGTACGGAATTGTGGGACTGTATTCTTTCCGGTCTCCCCGCCCTCTACACGGAAGCGAAGAGAAGGGACAGTTGATTTGACAAACGACAGGTAATTTCAAGTCTTTTTTGACTGACAGTGAATGTAATGTTTACTTAGAGTAAGTTTTCTTTCAATCGAAAGTCTGTGAGTGGCGTTGCACCGCTTGACATTTAGTGTCGGTAACTTTTAGCCGGGTCGGGTCAAAATGGCTGCGCCCATGAGCCGCATAGGCTGCTTGAGAATTCGATAGCATTCGATGATTCATACGCCTCTCCTGACCAAAATTGGTCATGTTGACACTAATGATAGGGACAGAGGAGTCACGGTTGCACTGTCTTGAATAGTTCAGTCCAGTTTGTTATTGGTACAGGTGAGTTTGAACATACCAAACTACTTGCAATCGCTTCTCAGGGTTGCAGACGAATTGCTTGGATTTTCGGTTAACGGGTGCGAAAACAGTCATACTCAAGTTTATGCATCTTATGACATGAAATGGAAAGGTACTGTTTCTTTGCTTTATGTATTCATCAAGCACCTCGCATATAGCAATAGGGAAAGGAACTAATTCAACTTGCAGACGCAGCTGAAACTTCTAATCAAGTCACTTACCTGTCAAACAGGGTGTGGCAATATGGTTATTTTGGGTGGGACCTGCCAGTCGGCTTACCTTTCAGCACAGTAGTTCCTCTGTCTCTGGCAGGCTGTGTTGGCAGTAAAATGTGTGTTCTTGTGTCTCAAACATTTCTGGGTAGTCTACTTTGGTGCACTTCCTCTTGTGTAGTACCCACTGTCTGTGTATGTGTAATGTTATAGAATGAGTGAGTGAGATGAAGTCGATATGGGCGTAGTTTGTCGGTAGGTGTTTGTCCTCTGCATCCATGTTTCATTTTGCATCAGCACATTCCTTTGCTCGTGCAACTTGTAAACAGTATACATGCTGCCATGTTATGTTCTGTTGTTACAATACAAATCATGCATTGAGTTATTTGGATAGCAGACTTACTGCAGCAGCCACCCTTACACTAGTTACAGTATGGAAACAAGTCTGTGTTTGTGATTATATTGTGTTATTAAATTTACTGACAAGACTGTGCTTGTCTATATTCTCAAGTTCCGCAGCTCATTTAACAGAATATGTGTATTGTGTGACTATTGTTAACACACAGCTTGTGAGCATGATAGAGGACATATATCACACCATTGTATGTGTCACTGTCTGCCTATGGCTGAAATAAGGGACTCATGCAGGCAAAGACATTGTGGTAATCAGAAATATCTGTCATACTTACGAATAGTTTATTATGTTGAAATTAAGAGTTGAAGGCGTCATGATGTGCAAAAAGCTATCACTGTCAGATACTGTGGGCCTCGGCTAAACACATGAATAGCTTTTGGGGCTTACAAGAGGCTTCTGTGTAGCAGGAATAAATTGTGTGCAGCAAATATGACGTTTGTGTTGTGATTCAGGAAATGCTTCTGCATGAAATGAATATTGTTACTTTTACTTTATTTTTGGTTTTTGTTTCTCTTTTTATTATTGTGTTAAAGGAGCTTTCTTGATTGTTATGGTAAAAACATTCGGAATAATTTAGTTTTTACTAATTTTAGTAGCATCTTTTGGAAGCCAAGAGTACTCCTTTAATGCAATTCTTTGTTTATGTATTTTTTGGTTTCAAATTCTGCGACACTTTTATTTTAAATATAGTTTTTAGTTTGAGCTGAATATAATATGCTTCTTGCTCACCGGTAGTGGTACATGTATGTATTTTTACAGAACTGTAAACATAATAGCACAGTTTGGTTTTGTGTAAACTTTCAGTGCAAACAGTGCAAGAAGTAATGACAGGCTTTTGGTAATATCTAGTAGGTTCCACTTATCGTCAGCGATTTTTTTTTCACACTGCATTTTGAAATCGTGCTGCTAGCTGTTGTTTTTTTACTTCAGTTTTCTTTAGTTTTGGCTGATATTGCAAAACATGTACAGTTTTCATGTATTTGCCCTCGGCATAAGTCTGTTGGACCTTGCATCTTTGTTGCAGTGTTCTTGCAGCTCAAAAATACAGGTTTGGGTGATCTGGTAAGACGTAGATGGTTGGATTCTGCTTTTGCTTTCAGTTGTGCTAACAGGAATGCAGAGTTTTGTTACAGCAGTGGTGTTTTTTCCCCCCTGTTGCGTTCACCTTTAAACGGTAGACTCCTCCTGCGATCAAGACGTTGACTTTTTGGTAGACACACTGTATCTTGGTACAATTGCACTGAAAAATTGGACATTTTGGTGAAAATTTCAAACATAAATAGACTAAAAATAAACACAAACATAAATAGACTAACACCCTGTAAGCATTCGAGAAATGGAGTAAATTTGTGGGAAAAGTATAGGCGACACTTTTGAGGCTGTGAGGTGCAGTGTCTGTCATTTCTCACCAGTGACATCAGGTTTGTGTACTCTGACATGTGTCTCCTGCCCTTACAGTGTGTCTATGCTTGTACGTGTATCCGTGTAGTAGTTCTCCAGCCCCATTTTGTGGGGAAAATGTCCCATCTGTCACACTGTATAATCCTTCCATCAAAGTGCAGGGGGTGAAAGTGATTTTTGCTGTCCAGTCAGTCCACATCAGTATTGCTGAGTATTCACACAGTACATTTCAATCTTGAGAGTACATTTCGGTGCAGTGTAAGCTGAGCTTAGTCCTACCCTTGAAGTCAAATCGAATGAGAATTCTTAGGTTTAGTTCAGATTATGCTGAGCAATTAAACAGTAACTTTTATCACCACCACCACCCCCCCCCCCCACCCCCTCAAAAAACAACAACAAACAAACAAAACAACAACAAGAAGAAAGCAAAGAGCAAGCTTTGGATGATTTGTTATCACAGAAATGCTCCAAGATCGAAGTCTTAACATTCAAATCAGAATGCTTTAGTTCCTGTGGATCCATAGATGTAGTGTGTCGTTGACTTCCTTATTGGCTAACCTTCTACTGTCTGTAACCCTTGTTTCCTGATGTTATACAATCGGCCACCAGATTCTAACACACAGGAAGTATTTTCCATTGTACTTGTAGTGGTTCTGTAACCTTACACAATTGACAGTCCTCACAATTACATTTCCAGCCACCTCAGTCTGACTTAGTTGAAAACTGCAGTGGTAATTAAATTATTATTGCTTCAGTGTATCACACAGGTCTTGTGTCATCATATTTTATGGCAAACACTTTCTGTAGCATTCAGATGTGCTTATACATAGTAAAATTTAAATGTTGAGGGATTGTAGTGAAGGTGCAGTTTCAGAGATTATAATAAAATGCAGTCTAAAACCCCAGACAGACAACATACGAGGTGGAAAAGGATGTAAAATTCCCAAACATCCACCCACCCAACACCCCAAACAGACATACATCAGGTTGACAGGCGACCGTCGAATAATCATTGTACAGTTATTTACAGAATAAATGTTAGGCTAATAGCTGACTTTAAGTTACAAGTGATGCAGTTTTGCTCTGCGCCATTTTCCCTTAAATGTGCTTCCCCACCAATTCAGGCAGTGATTTCTGTTTGGAGCATTCAGCCTTGAGTTTACATGTATGCCTGACTATTTTGTTTTCCTTGGAAAAGCTCACTTGGGTGCACACTTTCTGTCTTCTTTCCTTCCTGTAGCTTTGTCTTGTGTCAGTGACTCACTTGACACGTTCCGCAATATCACATTATGTGTTTTCCTGGCACTGTAGCTGATCAGCCTTGCTTCCTTCTCTAGCTATAGTGTCTTTGTGGCTGTGGTGATGTATCAGTATGGGGCAGTGTGGCCATATAAAGACACATACAATATTATATTGTTGTGGGTCGGACCTTTTTCTTTATCTTTGAAAATGTGGCAGTTTCTCCAGCTCTCAAGGCTTTATTTTCATTTTTGAATTGATGGTAAAGTTGAAAGTGGCACATTTGTGAAGCACTCGTTTATTCTGGATAAATTTGTTTGCAATTGTAACTGATAGGAAGTGTTATTACTATGGTACCCGGTCTCCTTAATGTCACCAAAGAACAACAGTTTCGTTGCTGTCAAACTGGCTTGTTTCTGTTCTTCACCTTTCAAAGACATGACATCGACGGTCCCCGATTTAAGATAAAACTCAAGAAGGTTTATTCCCTCAGTTGCCTGCAGTTTTCAGTAACTCTGAACTTTTGCCATGGGATGCAGATGCTAAGTTTGCATGGTTTTAGTGTTAGTCTCAGTGTGAGCAGGTTTGTGTTCATTTCTGTTTCGTATTGTTTGTAGGTTGGTTGAACCATGCATGCAGATGCTTTCTGACAATACAGCACAGTATGAAAACTACACCCTCTGTTTACCTGCATGTGTACGTTGTGGTTTGAGAGCATGCCTGTGATTGTGTGTTTGTAGTACATGTATGTCACTTTGTGGTTGTTTATTTTTCTTGTTTGTTATGGCATTTGATGCAGGGCTCCAAAACACCTACAAAATCCTTAAAAAAAAAAAAAAAACTTGGAGGGTGGGTGTTTGGAGGTTTATCATCCTTTTCCACCACACACGGGTGATATCAAAGATGGGGCAACGATGGAAAAGCCATCACAAATATTTGGCCCCAGCCGGGATACAAACTCATGACCCGACCATTAGAAGTCCAGTGCTCTACCATTTGACCACCCCGGCTCCGCAAAAACTTGGAGGAAGTATTCAAAATTCAAGCAAAAATTTCACCCCATTTGTTTGGCCAGATCTCACCATTTGCTTTGGGGGGGGGTTCTAGTACAGTTTCCATAATGCCTGTATGGTACAAACCGTACTTTCACACTTCTGCTTGAAAATCTTTAGCTGATGACTGTCCGCATGTGTAAGTGCTTATGACATTCCTCCCATAAACTGTATGCCTTTAGGGGATACTTAATTCGTGTAGACCTGCTCTTTGTATAATCCTTGCGTGCAAGTGGGTGATCCGTCAAACAGGATTTAGCAGTGTATGTGTGAAATGAAATTTTGACCCCAATTTTTGGTCATTTCACAAGTCCTTCCAGTAAATTTGCTACCCTAATAGTCACAAACCTTTCTTTTGCGTTAGGCACATTTTTGCATATTGCTAAAAATGTTGTATATGCCTCATGTTTTATGTTGAATGTAGCTGTTCAGTGTATACATGTAGCCTCATATAGAATAGCTTTTCGGAACACTTGGTGCATTTATTTTTCCAATAAAGCAAAATTATATATCTAGCACCTGCCAAGTTTTTGTTCCACTTATTTCAGTGCCATTGGTACCTTGACTTGCAGGAGAAGTCTGTCCGGTTTAATTTGTTTGTTTGTTTGTTTTGATAACACTTCACTTGTTTTAATTGTCAAACTCTTGATCTGCTGAAAGTTTTGATTACACACTAACCATCACCAAGTACGACAGCAATACCTTATTTAGGTTTCATTCGTTTGGTCAGCCTTTGCCAGGTCCCTTCAAAATTGCTCGATAGCATGCGTGGATTGGCTCCCACAAGTGTGTGGGTGTTTGTGTTTGGGGGTTTAACATCCTTTTCCACCACGTAAGGGTGATATCAAAGACAGGGCAACGATGAAAAAGCCAGCACAAATATTTGGCCCCAGCTGGGATACGAACTCACGACCCGAGCATTAGAAGTCCAACGCTCTACCATTCGGCCACCCCGGCTCCCCTAGCTCCCACAAACTGGGGACAAAGAGTGATTTGGGGCATATGGAGTCTCGGGAGTTGTTGGTATCACTGCAAAGTTCAGGGCCCGTATGTAAAAGTCGAGGTTAGTTTAACCCACAGTTACGGGCTTAACCCAGACTAGGACAAAAGAAACCCAAAAGCAAAATTAAATAAAAAAGGAAGCGAAGAAAGGAACAAAAAATCCTTCTATAACAGTTTAGGCACCATGCTGGACTGGGCCCGCTTCTTGATTTAAAACAAACAAAAACACCCCCCCCCCCCCCCCAAAAAAAAAAAAAAAAAAAAAAAACCCAGAAAATTTAACCCTAGAGCTACTTTAGTTCGAGGTTAGACTCTAACCGAGGGCTAAAAGCCCTAACCTCGACTATTACATATGGGCCCAGAAAGTAAGCGTAAAAATCATTTCTATAGCATGGTGTGGGCGTGAGATATATCTGTTGAAAACTTGCAGTTGAAAAGCAGCCGTTCTGAGAAAATGGTTGGTAAAGCGAGACATGGGAATCATTCCGGTACCGAATATTTGTATTATATGTATATGCTCGTTTTTAACATGTTTGTAAACTACATTTAGTCTTGATGGCCTGAAACTTTCACAGAAGTCGTGCTGGTTGTTTTTATTAGCCGGAAAAAAAAAAAAAAAAAAAAATCTCAGTCACTAAATTTGACAAACCACCAGGGTGTTTATTTATTTATTTATTTATTTGTTTTAATTTTCTCAAACATGGCTGCGTAACTTTGTCCCACTTTTGTGTAATCCCATCACATGACACAAAGTGCATTGATACACGATGACACAAAGTGCATTGATACATGAGTACCGTTCACAAGATATATGTTGTTTTGTTTTTTTAAAGTTGACTAGTTTCACTTCATTTTGATAGCAAAATTGTTCAGCACTGCATAATCATTATTAGTCAGTCTGAGGGACTGTCAAAGTACACGGACAATTAGACTGCAAAATTTGGTGCTTTGTCGACCAGAATATTGCGACTTAATGTGTGATTCAGCTAGCTTGAATTTTGTATTTTTTCTGGTGCTTTTTTCATTGTTTTTGTTTTGGCTGTTACGTGTTACCTTTCACGTTAAAACTAACAAGGAAACGATGATTGGGATAAGTGTGACTCAAACTTAGAAGCAGTGTAGAGCTTTAAGTGTTTTAAACCAGGTGGACCTCTCCCTGAGCAGGGGGTTCTGACAGGGTTCCTTCAAAACGGGTTTATTTTCAGTGATGGGCATCGCCATTGAATGATGTTCTGCTGCTGTCGAGACAAACCTGCCAATTCAGGCGGAGGTGATGTTCCGTTGCCGCCACCCAAGGACGGAAAAGGAGAAAAAATTGACACCCGACAGTTCACCGACGCGCCAATCACACATCCTGTGGAAACACAGCCCATTCGGATCGGTCCAGAGTCTACTGAGAAACGAGAAGCACTGGAGATCTCGGCAAAGTCACAGCAGTCAGGACGTTTAGTGAAGGAGGTGAAAGAGGAGGCAGTCGCTAAAACTGTCGCTAGTTCACAGTCCGTGGCGCCATCTCAGACGCAGTCCCAGAATTCCTCTCAGGCTCGGAGGCCGCAACAGTCCCAGAGTCCGTCTCAGTCTGAGTCCGACATGAAACATCAGACCGTCATCAACGTGGGAGGCTCGAACCCGGGAGTCGTCAACCCTTCATCTCCACCGGAACCCTCGCAGGCTATGACGGAAACGGAACGTACCATTTTGAGTGAGATAGACAAACTAGCCGGTGCTGTAGATTCAGTAGAGGGGGCTGCTGCAATGAGTCGAGCTGATGCTAAGAAATGTGCCAGTGTCTATGCAAATCAGTTGGTAGCCTTGACCTCGCAGGTGCGCAAGGAGGCCGAGAAGATGTCGGAGGCAGGGCTGCAGACCGCGGTGGAGCGTCTGGAGAAGGTGGCGGCACGACTGGAGAACGCTCGCATCCCAGTCGGGACGCAGCGCTGGTGGTGGGGATACGGGTGAGTATTATACATAATAATAATTGTTTATTGTGTAGGCGCTTTTTGCCCAGTTCCTTGAACTGGCTCAAAGCGCCGCAAACTAAACCCAACTGTATGCACGCTCACTCGAATCACACGCATTCTCTCACACACTGGACATGAACACATTACATTCACGAGTTGCGAAGGGTTAGCTCAGCAATTGAAGTTTTGGAATGTAGAATTGCATTTACAGTATTTTCAAATTTTGTCTGCTGAACATTTTCAAAGCAGAGGGGGAGGAAACCGGAGTACCCTGAGAGAACCGACAATCGCCCCAAATGAACGGTACCACATACGAGAGAGAAATATTCTTTGCACCAAGTGGGACTTGAATCTTTCCTCTTGCATTGGTGACAAGGTCTTAACCACTAGACCACTGACTGCATACGTGTACATCATTTACACTACATGTACTGCTAAGAGTAGGAACACATGCTGATATGCAGAGTAGGACAGATCATAATTATAGCCTCTGGGTCAGACAAGCCCCATTCCCTGTTACAATTAGCCCGGGTTAGTAAATTGTCTCATAGGGTTAATTGTAATTCTGATGTCACATTTATGGCCAGTAACTCATGTCAGCTCTTTCATGATACTGGGGTTGCACCAGCAATGAAGTGTAAGCATTGCTCTTCAAAGGAAGCTTGTCGTGGACAGTGTGGTATGGCCAGGTCAAACAGAATAATCACGAGTCATACAGTTACACAGTTTGAGTCTCACAGAGTTTATTTGAGTTTTTCACAGTTTATTGCTTTTATAGCCTCCAAATGGTTCATATTTTGCACACATTTAAATAGTTCTTGTCTCTGTTATAAGCCTAGGTCGGTTTGTGAACTAAGGAGACCTGCAGGATGTATCTTTAAGAAAGACATGGGCAATGAATAAGTCCCAGGATTGCGTTGTACAGTACAATCTTTCAGGCCATCAGGAACATGATTATGATACTGTCACTGCTCTGTTTCAGATGAGGTTAACCCATTTGTGACCGCGTTCGATGATCTTGTCGGGGCCGCTTTTGCCAAGTACGTTTCCTGTAGTGCTGCCATTGGTGGGGATGTCAAAAAACAGGTGAGCTATAACACAGATCTGTCGGAACTGAATGATCTAGTCAGTAGTAGTCCTGATGAAGTTGACATAGCATTCTGATCAGAAGTAGGTCCTTAAACAGCGCCTCCATGTTCGTAATGCGGATGAGATGGAAAACTGTCGATTTTGAAGCTGTTTGCCGTATAGAAGGATATGTTTCATTTCGCCATTGTAACTGTTTTCGTGACTTTGTTGCTTCTACTATTAGAGAAGTATGATCAGAAGTAGGTCCTTAAACAGCGCGTCAATGTTCGTAATGCGGATGAGATGGAAAACTGTTGCTTTTGAAGCTGTTTGGCATATAGAAGGATATGTTTCATTTCGCCATCGTGACTGTTTTCGTGACTGTTGCTTCTACTATTAGAGAAGTATGATCAGAAGTAGGTCATTAAACAGCGCGTCCATGTTCGTAATGCGGATGAGATGGAAAACTGTCGATTTTGAAGCTGTTTGCCGTATAGAAGGATATGTTTCATTTCGCCATCGTGACTGTTTTCGTGACTGTTGCTTCTACTATTAGAGAAGTATGATCAGAAGTAGGTCCTTAAACAGCGCGTCCATGTTCGTAATGCGGATGAGATGGAAAACTGTCGATTTTGAAGCTGTTTGCCGTATAGAAGGATATGTTTCATTTCGCCATCGTGACTGTTTTCGTGACTGTTGCTTCTACTATTAGAGAAGTATGATCAGAAGTAGGTCATTAAACAGCGCGTCCATGTTCGTAATGCGGATGAGATGGAAAACTGTCGATTTTGAAGCTGTTTGCCGTATAGAAGGATATGTTTCATTTCGCCATCGTGACTGTTTTCGTGACTGTTGCTTCTACTATTAGAGAAGTATGATCAGAAGTAGGTCATTAAACAGCGCGTCCATGTTCGTAATGCGGATGAGATGGAAAACTGTCGATTTTGAAGCTGTTTGCCGTATAGAAGGATATGTTTCATTTCGCCATCGTGACTGTTTTCGTGACTGTTGCTTCTACTATTAGAGAAGTATGATCAGAAGTAGGTCATTAAACAGCGCGTCCATGTTCGTAATGCGGATGAGATGGAAAACTGTCGATTTTGAAGCTGTTTGCCGTATAGAAGGATATGTTTCATTTCGCCATCGTGACTGTTTTCGTGACTGTTGCTTCTACTATTAGAGAAGTATGATCAGAAGTAGGTCCTTAAACAGCGCGTCCATGTTCGTAATGCGGATGAGATGGAAAACTGTCGATTTTGAAGCTGTTTGCCGTATAGAAGGATATGTTTCATTTCGCCATCGTGACTGTTTTCGTGACTGTTGCTTCTACTATTAGAGAAGTATGATCAGAAGTAGGTCATTAAACAGCGCGTCCATGTTCGTAATGCGGATGAGATGGAAAACTGTCGATTTTGAAGCTGTTTGCCGTATAGAAGGATATGTTTCATTTCGCCATCGTGACTGTTTTCGTGACTGTTGCTTCTACTATTAGAGAAGTATGATCAGAAGTAGGTCATTAAACAGCGCGTCCATGTTCGTAATGCGGATGAGATGGAAAACTGTCGATTTTGAAGCTGTTTGCCGTATAGAAGGATATGTTTCATTTCGCCATCGTGACTGTTTTCGTGACTGTTGCTTCTACTATTAGAGAAGTATGATCAGAAGTAGGTCCTTAAACAGCGCGTCCATGTTCGTAATGCGGATGAGATGGAAAACTGTCGATTTTGAAGCTGTTTGCCGTATAGAAGGATATGTTTCATTTCGCCATCGTGACTGTTTTCGTGACTGTTGCTTCTACTATTAGAGAAGTATGATCAGAAGTAGGTCATTAAACAGCGCGTCCATGTTCGTAATGCGGATGAGATGGAAAACTGTCGATTTTGAAGCTGTTTGCCGTATAGAAGGATATGTTTCATTTCGCCATCGTGACTGTTTTCGTGACTGTTGCTTCTACTATTAGAGAAGTATGATCAGAAGTAGGTCATTAAACAGCGCGTCCATGTTCGTAATGCGGATGAGATGGAAAACTGTCGATTTTGAAGCTGTTTGCCGTATAGAAGGATATGTTTCATTTCGCCATCGTGACTGTTTTCGTGACTGTTGCTTCTACTATTAGAGAAGTATGATCAGAAGTAGGTCCTTAAACAGCGCCTCCATGTTCGTAATGCGGATGAGATGGAAAACTGTCGATTTTGAAGCTGTTTGCCGTATAGAAGGATATGTTTCATTTCGCCATTGTAACTGTTTTCGTGACTTTGTTGCTTCTACTATTAGAGAAGTATGATCAGAAGTAGGTCATTAAACAGCGCGTCCATGTTCGTAATGCGGATGAGATGGAAAACTGTCGATTTTGAAGCTGTTTGCCGTATAGAAGGATGTGTTTCATTTCGCCATCGTGACTGTTTTTGTGACTGTTGCTTCTACTATTAGAGAAGTATGATCAGAAGTAGGTCCTTACACAGCGCGTCGATGTTCGTAATGCGGATGAGATGGAAAACTGTCGATTTTGAAGCTGTTTGCCGTATAGAAGGATGTTTCCTTTCGCCATCGTAACTGTTTTCGTGACTTTGTTGCTTCTACTATTAGAGAAGTATGATCAGAAGTAGGTCCTTAAACAGCGCGTCAATGTTCGTAATGCGGATGAGATGGAAAACTGTTGCTTTTGAAGCTGTTTGGCATATAGAAGGATTCGCCATTGTAACTGTTTTTGTGACTTCGTGGCTTCTATATTAGAGAAATAGAACTTTCTTTGAGCGTTCGGCCTATTCTTGAACAGACTGGGACTCGACAAATCTTTCAGAAATAGCCATCAGTCAGCGCAGTCTTTGTCCTCAGTCCACAACTAAATAAAGTCGTCTGCTCAGTTCGCGGAACACTATTAGAACAACATGTACACTGGCCAGGGTAACCAGAATGGTTTCAGACGCTATATTGTGACCCCGGTGACTGATTCTGATGCACAGATGAAGCACATTCGATACAAGTTTTCCACATGCCTGTCTTACATGTTGGGACTTTTACACTCAAAGGAACAACTTCTAAAGTGTTTGCTGCTTGAGATGACTTGCAACAGCAACCCTTGTCACTCACTATCCAAGTACTGTTGTTGTGCAGTATGTTGATGTGACAAACTGCTAAACCTGTGCCTTTATAAGTTTCCTTTGATGGCTTGTTTGCAGGCAGACCTAGTGGAGGCAGCGTTTCGGGAACAGCGTCAGTTTCTGGTGGTTGCTTCAAAGAGCAAGGCGCCGTCACAGGTAAGTTACAGGAATGACGTAATTACTGAAAAACCCAAACAACAGATGGACGGGAGAGATGGAGGGGCAAAGCAAGGAGAGGATTTCTTTTATGGAGCAAGTGATCCTAAGGTTTGGATATATACATGTATTCAAGAAGAAGAAGAAAACCAAACCCCCCCCACCCCCCCCCCCCAAAAAAAAAAAACAAAAAAAAACCAAAAAAACAAAACAAGGTACATGTAGATCGTTTTCAGCTTAGACACCACAAACACGATCAGTTGATGCAACCGTTGAAAACCTCTTTTGGCCTTGAGAAGGCTGTAGGTTGTGTCTTGTTGCCAACTTAAGTCTTCGGAATCCGTTGAATTCTCAGCATGTTTTGGTACACATTTTCCCTCCTGCTGTAAAATAGGAAAGATTGGTAGTGTACCAGTATAAATGTGGTTTGAATTATAAAAGCTAACTGCCCACGAAAGTTTGAGAGAAAGTACATAACCTAGCGTTTCTTAAACATGGACTGATGAGCAAGCCACCAAATGTGTATTCAAGAAATGAGAAAGGAAAAACAAACAATGCCTAACAACAGCAGAGCTAAACCTGTTCCGGCCTTGAGAAGGTTGTACGCTGTGGTTCCAGCGCCAGTGTAAGCTTTGGAAAACGGTTTAACTCTCAGCATGTTTCGGTACACCACGTTTTCCCGCCCTGATGGTCCCGACAGCAGGGGTTCGGCTCCAGGAGGTCACGGCTCGTTAGTGTTACTACTCACACCCTCTGCTCACCTGACAGTTTCTGTTTATCTTCCTCATATCCCAACTGTTCCTTCATTAAACACGTAAATAGGGAAGTGTCCTGGTGGCTGTTATTGTAGGAGTGGGAGGGAGCAGGGGCGTGCGTAGGGTGTGCAGTGTGTGAGTGTGTGTCTTTTGATGAGGTGAGAGTGTGGACATGAATGCAGTCCTTCCAGTATGTGTGTGTGTTTTACATACTATACCAAGTAGCAACCAGCCCTCCAGACTTTATATGTTCATTTCAAAGTGCTCCCCACAGCCCCTCCCTCCATGGCTTGCGCGGCGGCTTTAAGCCCTAAAAATTCACTCACTCACTCCCCCTCCCTCCACCCCCCCCCCCACTCCCCCGCTCCCCCCCCCCCCACTCCCCCGCTCCCCCCAACACTTCTTTACGCATGATGTGTGAGCCAGAAGAAAATTTTCTGCCATCGACAGACAATAAAGTTATATTGAATTGAAATTGAATTGAATTGAATTGAATTGAATGATCTCTTTTTAGATGTAATCTTAGCTTCACTGTTGCAAGATGGGGCTGCGTGGCTGACAACCACTTTTGCTTGAATTAAATAAGTCAGTCAGTCAGCCCCTCTCTCATGTCTCTCTCTCTCTCTCTCTCTCTCTCTCTCTCTCACACACACAGACACACACACACACAGACACACACACACACACACACACACACACACACACACACACACACACACACACACACACACACACACACACACACACACACTATCCACTCATTAAGCAAGCTCCTACGGAAGGTCTGCACTACAAACTCATCTATGGCACACATACCGCACCTGTCTCTTCTCTGTTTCATCAGAAACTACATGTTCAATAAGAATCCTCCCTCCCCCGCCCTCATCCCCATCCCACGGCCTCACCCGTCACCGTCAGTGATCTAAAAATGTAATAGTTCCGCCTGGTAGAACTCCCCATCCATGCCCCAAAGAGCAGTATCACCGCAAGCAAGTGAAGTACGCATTCTCAGATTTGCGCTTCCTACTCATACTGTCTTCTCGCTGCCACATCAGTACATTGTACCAACAGAGTTAACCCCTCCCCCGTACCCCTCCCCCCCCCCCCCCACCCCATCCCATCCCATCCCACTGCCCCACCCCATCATCAACAAGTCTGTGATCTTGAAAGAGTCCCGCTTGGATGAACTCTTCCTCCATCAGTCCCATGCCTGATAGAGCAGAATCACCACAGAGCAGAGCTCCTCGCCGGACTGAGGCTGTTGACCCTGGAAACCGGAGCATTGTCTTTGTCAGAGAGCAGGAATAGAGTAAATGTTTCCCCCAGGTTACCAACCCATGCGTTTCTTGTCTTAGAGGAACTGCTAACGGTTTTGCCAGGCTGGCCGTTTTGAATCAGTGAAGCAGACGGGAGTCGTGTTCAGGCCGATCAGGACAGTAGAGTTTTGTGGGCTGCTTCTGTTTTGAAGATTAGGAATTGGCTGAATGGGGGTGAGGGGTAGGGGGGGGGGAGGGGTGAGAGGAGGGGGGGGGGCAGTGATGGTACTTGGCTCATGAAACTGGTTTGCACCCCCCCCCCCCCCATACGTATGTATTAACCATGAACACACACACACACACACACACACACACACACACACACGCGCACGCTGACATACACTCACACATGCTGACATACACCCGTTCCCACATACATATACACACACGCTCACCCTATTTCTTTCTCACAGCAGGGATGAAAACTGACTATCTGATGTCAGCTGCCTCTACGGTTGTAAAATAAAGTTTCATCGATTCATTGATTCTCTCTCCCTCTTTCCTGCACACACACACACACACAGTATGCTACAGTGGGTCATACTTTGATGCTCAGCCTAATTTCATGTACCTGTACTGTACATACACTGGCATGCCTAGCTCGCTTCTAGCACTTCGCAGACATGTATGCAGAATTTCCAGACCTACAGCGATGGAGCTGAAAATAAAAGCCTAGCTCTAGGTAAAGCCTAGGAAATCTGTTTTGCATTGCAAGCTACATATTTTTACTTTTTTTTTGCAGGATGCTATGATGTCTGTTGTCAAGCCAATGGCAGCAAAGATACAGGCTGTTCAGGTAAGAAAACACAATACTTGTGGTTAAGTCATCTTCATGTCCCCCTCTGTATAACTCATGTGTGTGTGGCAGAATCAGTTTGAGCATGTTCAGGCTTGTGGTCCATAAGTTGAAGATTTCCTTCACTTTTGTCATGTACAGGAAACTTTAGAATAATATGAACACCCCCTTATCTGTAATTTGCTTCTAGCTGAAGGTGATCCTATACTTCACTAAACTGCTGTTTTCTTCTGGCAGATATCATATTTTAACTGTTACGAAGTATATCTACAACGTTTTTTTTTTAGTATGAACAGCTGTCACAAGGTCAAACATTCCAAAAACACAGGGCACACTTTATTGTGGAGAAGTCACTAGCAGTGGGTGGGTGGGTGTTTGGGGGTTTAACGTCCTTTTCCACCACATACGGAAGTCACCAGCAGTTTTTCGAACAGAAGGAATAAACGAAGAGAAATTGTAGACATGCACCTACCCCATCTTTCCTGGTAAAAGTTACCCTACAGGCTTTCAAGTGGGCACATGCAAAAAAAAAAAAAAAAAAAAAGTTGAAAAAAAAAACAAAAAAACTAGGGGTGATAAAAGTAAACCATTGAGCTTAAGTCTTCACGTGTAGAAACTTGAATGGGGAAAAGATTGCTTCAAATTAGCTTTCTATTGTAGCGCTGTGGGGCATATGGAGGGAAAGAACTAGACAGGTGACCTTTTTGTTCACATTTTATGGGATTTCAAGTGGTGCTCTTTTATTTGAAGTTTGCAGGGAATGAGGCGGCAGTGTTGATTTTTTGGGCAGTTGTCTCCAGCGAAAGAATTTAGATTAGGGGGCCATGTGCCGAAAAGTGCTCTCGTGGCTGCCGAGAGCAGCCTCCTTTTGCTGTGACCTGTGTTCTGCATTTTCGGCCGAGATGTTTGGATTCAGTTTGAGAATTTTAAGGGATTTGTTAGAAGTATGGGGGCTCAAGGTTGGTGGTGGTGGGGGGGGGGGGAGGGTTAGACTTATAAGGCTTGTGAAATTACCTACCTTGGGGCCCAGGTGGGTGTCTAAATGTTGGAGATTCTGTAGACCAAAAGCCTGAAAAATAAAGGGCCCTAACAAAAAAATGAAAGGGTTGGGGGATGGGGGTGGGCGTGGGTAATGGAATCAAAGAAATGAAATTACGATGTTCTTTGCAAGCTCTTGTAATGTTATGGGTGTTGATGGAACTGTTTGAAGTGAAACGCTGCCTGTCAGCTGAGTGATGGCCTGTTTGGCCAATTTGAATGCTGAGTTTCCTTGGCATGGCAAATGTTGTTTCTGTTGGCAGGATTTCCGTGAAAACAACCGACGTAGTGAGTTCTTTAATCACCTTTCGGCCATCAGCGAGTCGATTGCTGCATTTGGTTGGATCGCTGTGGTAAGACATTTGTACAGCTGACAACCTGTCTGTCTGTCTGTCTTTCTGTCTATCTTTCTCTGTGTATTGTCTGTCTGTCTGTGATCCAGTCTTCATTTCCTGCGTTCCCTGTGATTCGAAAATACAAGGGTCCTTGGGACCCTCTCTCCATATTTTTGAGGGTCCTTGTGTAAATTATTTTTGAGGGTGCACACAGAGTCTGTTTGTTTCGCACAATGGCTCAGCGGAAATGCGATGCTGAAAGTGTCCACTGCTAGTTACAGATCGCTTTTTGTTCATTGGGTTTCCAGGAGAGAGTTGGAAAAATACTATTAATGTTATGGCGAGACCAAAAACGTGTGTCCCCTGTGACACGCTGTTCTCAAATTTGTGTGTCAATTCAATTCAATTCAATTCAATATAACTTTATTGTCTGTCGATGGCAGAAAATTTTCTTCTGGCTCACACACACACACACACACACACACACACACACACACACACACACACACACACACACACACACATTAATTTATCTAGACATATAAATCCATACATATTAAACACAGTGTCAGTTTAAGAGTTTTGTGCGTACAAATACGCACACCTGTGCATAATCGGAACACTGATTTCTGTCTCTGTCCGTCTGTCCATCTGTCTCTCTTGATATTTGATACTCACTCCAGAGAATGTTTTAGTATTTCTTTGATAGTCTAATGACTGAAGGCAGGTTTGCAGTTTCTGTTCAGGGTTTATAGTTCTCACTTTCTCTCTCGCATTATATATGTACATGTACTGACATTAATATACTTAATATATTTGTACTCTTTTGTTCTTTTACAAATCAGAGTCCAGCGCCAGGTCCATACGTGAAAGAGATGATGGATTCTGGAACTTTCTACACCAACAGGGTCCTGAAAGACTACAAAGAAAAGTGAGTGTCGCTTGAGTGCAGAATTTGCCTTCCAAACAGATCTGTTTTATGATGATGATGATTGGCCATTTGTATAGCGCTACAAGAAAACTTCCGTGAAGTAAGCATGCTCACGGCGCCTTTGGGGTGGGGGGGGGGGGGGGTGAGAGAGAGAGAGAATTAGAACTGAGAGAAAAGATGCGTCTTGAGGTTCCGCTTGAAGGTCATGACTGACGCAGAACCTGACTTGAGGTGAGCTGGCAAGTTGTTCCAGAGGCAAGGAGCTGCACTCTTGAAAGCCCGTGCACCAGAGCGTTTCTTGTTTGTGTTGTCATAGTAGCCTGGGACAGCAAGTCGGGACAGCAAGTCTGGACTGGGAAGAAGATCTTAGGCTGCGTGAAGGTCTATAGAGTGGTA
>JACVVK020000791.1:97500-102500 GCA_018292915.2 Batillaria attramentaria
AGAACAAACATACCTGGCTATACTCTGTTAGGTCCGGCCACAGCTCGCCTTGACCTATATACATGTCTCTGTTATGATATTTTGACTCAACTGTTTGTTTTGGGTGCACAGTTGAAACTCTTCTTTTTTTTTACGACTTCCGACGTTGTATGCGAGAGGTGTTGAGGTAGTGAAAGTAACTCTGTGTGTGTGTGTGTGTGGGGGGTGGGGGGGGGATAATGTTGGTACATTGTATTCATTTGCAGTTACATCCTTCATATTATACATAAAAACTGAAGTGCAAAAGAAAACATGCATTAGAAAGCATACAGTAGAACAGAACGATAAACACTTCACGTGACATTGTCCTGGTGCTCTCACGCGCACGGCAAATAAAAAACCTTGATAACCTTGACTTTGTTATCTCCAGAGAGAAATTTGCCCAGGGTGCCAAAAGAAATGCTTATATAAACGAAAATACAATAAGAAGACAGTAAATAACGGTACTACATGCGAGATCATTGTTATACATACAACCATTTGGGGCGGGCGGTGGTCTAGTGGTTAAGAGACGTCACCGATGCGAGAGGTCGGAGGTTCGAGTCCCACTCGGGGCAACGTATTTTTCCTTCTCGTATGTGGCACCGATCATTCGGGCCGATCGTCGGGGGTTCTCTCCGGGTACTCCGGCTTCCTCCCCCTCTGCTTTGGAAATGTTCAGTCCACAAAATTTGAAAAATAAATGCAATTTTAAATTCCGAAACTTAAATAGCTGAGCTGACCCTTCACACCACGTGATTGTAATGTGTTTATGTCCAGTGTGTGAGAGAATGTGTGTGATTCACGTGAGCGTGCGTGTTGGGTTCAGTTCGCGGCGCTTTGAGCCGATTCATGAAATTGGGCAAAGCGCCTATA
The DNA here is from genome assembly GCA_018292915.2 of Batillaria attramentaria. Lineage (NCBI taxonomy): Eukaryota > Metazoa > Mollusca > Gastropoda > Batillariidae > Batillaria > Batillaria attramentaria. The sequence continues at coordinate 98,395 of JACVVK020000791.1, forward strand.
CAATGCTTATTATTTTTATTTAATATTATTATTAATAACCAGCCCACAATCACATGCACGCTCGGCAGTACAAACATACACACGTCCCTGGCAATACATGACGTGGCAGCATCACGGGCACTTGCCCATCACTGACGGCAAAGCACGGATTGGTGTAATCGCCGCTCTATCTTCCCTTTTCTTCAGGTTTCTCGGAACACTAGCCGTGGCGCTAACGGGCCTGATGTTTGTGTTGGAGGTGTGTGTGTGCGCCGTCTCTCTGTCTTGTAACCCCCAGCTCATCCAGTGCTTGACATTTTCGCTAATCGCTCGCAGGGGCCATTGCGGGGCCCGCTTGATTATTTTGCAAGCTCTTTGTTCTGCGCAATAGCGGAGAGAAGGGAAAAAATCTTGAACGCATTCCCCCACCCCCCCCCTTTTTTTTTTCTTTCGTCTTTTTTCTTTGCTTGGGGGTTGGATGTAGGGGGCGGGGATGCGTCGAAGACAAATCTCGAATGCGTAATTGTTTCTGTGCATATTGTTGTTGGTGTGTGTGTGTGTGTGTGTGTGTGTGTGTGTGTGTGTGTGTGTGTGTGTGTGTGTGTGTGTGTGTGTGTGTGTGTGTCGGGGGGGGCGGGGGTGGGGGGGCACTCAAAGGTAGTGTGGAAGTCTCCCGCCCCATTTCCACCCCCGCCCCATTACCCTTCAGTCTTGAGCCGCTCAGGATAAAGTTTGATCTAAAAGTGCCTTGGGCTCATTTATCCAGAGGGTAATTTTGGGGAGGAGGTTTTGATTGGGATTGAGTGAAAGGGGATGAGGGGTGGGGGTATGGAAATGGTGCCCGTTCTTCACAGCAACCGGACGCACGCTCGGGTGGAGTTTACCACTGCTTGATTATCATTGCAGAGAGAGAGAGAGAGAGAGAGAGTGTGTGTGTGTGTGTGTGTGTGTGTGTGTGTGTGTGTGTGTGTGTGTGTGTGTGTGCGTGCGTGCGTGTGCGCGTGTGCGTGTGTGTGTCCCGAGGCGCCTTGGTAACCTGAAGTGTTCTAGTTTGCATAGTATTGTGTGAAGAATAAGAGAATAAAGTCCCGTTGGTGTTTGTGTGTGTGTGTGTGTGTGTGCGTGTGTGTGTGTGCGTGTGTGTGTGTCCCGAGGCGTCGTGGTAACCTGAAGTGTTCTCTTTTGCATAGTATTGTGTAAAGAATAAGAGAATAAAGTCCTGTTGGTGTTTGTGTGTGTGTGTGTGTGTGTGTCAGTGTGTGTGCGTGTGCGTGCGCGCTTGCATGATCTGTTTCGCTTTTTCTACATCAGTTGTTAAAGACACACTACAGACCAAATCCCCAATGTTCCGAATTTGACCAAGTGCACCCAGGCTGCCGCTCAGGGGGTGCTGTGGGACTTGGAGAGAATTTCTTTGTACAGCCTCGTCATAATAATTCCCGCTGCTTCAGGAAATCTTCCTTCAGGGAATCCATCTGCCTGCTTCCTCTTTTAACGCACGTTTATACTCGGTATGCCCTTTCAGATGCTTCGTGAGGTAACATGCACTGAGATTTGGGACGTGGGCTTCATCAGATGCGTGCAGAGAACATCCGTGTTTATGCTAACTAGTAACAGTTGTAAATTACAGAGGAAAATGCCGGCCCAAGATTTCATTAGGTGCACCTAGTTGTGGCCTGGTTGTGCGTTAAGTGAATCGGGCAGAAATGAGAGGATTCATTCACATTGCAAGACTGGCTGGTTTGCAACAAATAATTGATTAGAAACCAAGGACAGGGGAGAAGTTTGGGGTGGGGGGGGGGGGAGAGGGTTGAGGAGGGGGCGGGGCTAGGGAGGGGTAGATAGATAAACAGACACAGAATAAATAAACTGGTTTGATATCATTGTTCGCATATTTTTTTGGTGATCTGTGTGAAGGTTAGTGGTCATTCACAGGGTGCTTGGGGAGCCGGGTGGGTGGCCGAATGGTAGAGCGTTGGACTTCTAATGCTCGGGTCGTGAGTTCGTATTCCGGCTAGGGCCAAATATTTGTGCTGGCTTCTTCATCGTTACCCTGTCTTTGATATCACCAGTGTATGGTAGAAAAGGACGTTAAAACCCCCAAACACCCCACCCACCCTCACAGGGTGCTTCTACTGAAACTGTGCTTTCAAAGGAACATTGAACTACTTACAAAGCTAAGACGCTGTTTATTATCTGAAGTAATGCCTTGACACGTCTATCTGATTTTTGGTGCACATATTACACATATGCTGCAATGTACTTTTAATTTCCACGATGTTCCTGTAGGCATGACATGCACATTTTGGGGCCGTCAGCAAAGTTTGGTACTTCAGTCTGTCTCTAATGTACTTTCTGTAATTGTCTGTGCAAACTTGCACCGGATCTCTTGTCATGCCCAAGACAGATCAGCGCACTCGTGGCTTGGCTTTCAGCACGTTTAGTTCTACGTCACACCACTGGAGAAAAAGAAGTTTGATCTTCTCCCAGATTAGGTATCGCCCGCAGTATGGGGTTAGCGAATTGATGAGGTGTGTCTAATAGAGTGAGGTACCGGCTGGGAATGATGAATGCCTGTATTATCGTAATCTAATGTAATCTCAACAAAGAAGACAGATTACTTGTTTTAAAAACTCAGTTCTGTGGTGTTGTTGTTTTTTGTGTGTGTGTGTGTGGACTTATCATGCAGTTCAACGCATTGGAAAGAGCTGATACTTGCATGACCCCGTCTTCAGCAGTCATTGTTCAAGAAGGCACATCTTCTGATGTGGGAGATAGCAAAAACCAGTTGACCCTTCTGTCATGTCGGAGAACTAGACAATTTTCTTTTCTGTCTTTGAAGTGGCGTGGTACTGATAAAGACTGACTTTCACCTTCTTTGTTTTTGTTCACAGTATCTCAGACCAGTCTGTATTTTTCTCATTCTTTCTTTTGGTGAGATACACGATAGACACAATTCATACGTGCAGTTACTTTTAGCCACCGGAGCTGAAATGTTTGGTTAAGTCAGTCTACGTCAGTCATAACTTCTGTGTCGTCTGCTTGTCTGACTTCCACCTTCTTTCTGAATTATCTGATCTGTATATTTGTCTTGCCCTCCGTTTGGTGTAGTAGACAACATTCATAATTACTGTTACTTTTAGCCACCGGAGCTGAAGCGTTTTGGTAATGTCAGTCTACTTCAGTCATAACTTCTGTGTCGTCTGCTTGTCTGACTTTCACTTTTTTTTTTTTTTTTTTTTTAACCATGATCTGATCTGTAATTTTTCTCGTCTTCCGTTTGCTTAGGTACATGTTAGACAAAATTCACACTTAGTTACTTTTAACCACCAGAGCTGAAGTGTTTGGTTATGTCAGCCTACTTCAGTAATAACTTCTGTGTCGTCTGCTTGTCTATCACCTTTTTGTTACCATGATGTGATCTGTATTTTTTTCTCGTCTTCCTTTTGGTGAGGTACATGGTAGACAAACTTCATACTTAGCAACTTTTAGCCGCCAGAGCTGAAGTGTTTGGTTATGTCAGTCTACTTCAGTGATAACTTCTGTGTCGTCTGCTTGTCTGACTTCCACCTTCTTTCTGTTACCATATTTTTTCCTCGTCTTCCGTTTGGTGAGGTACATGGTAGACAAAATTCATACTTAGTTACATTTAGCCACCAGAGCTGAAGTGTTTGGTTATGTCAGCCTGCTTTAGTCATAACGGTTGTTTCCTCTGCGTGGTACATTCCTTAGAACAAAAAGGGATGCTAGTATAATGAAAAGGATTCATTTCATGAGGGTTTGTAGCCGGACATGTGACTTGTAGTCACGCAGTCAGTCAGTCGGTCAAACATCATTATTTTATTTTTGCATTTATTTTGTCTCAGGCGGGGGAGCCGGGATAGCCGAATGGTAGAGCGTTGGACTCTCCATGCTCGGGTCGTGAGTTCGAATCCCGGCTGGGGCCAGGGATTTGTGCTGTTTGTTTTTTTTTTTTTTTTCCCTCGTTGTCCTGTCTTTGATATCACCTATTCGTGGTGGAAACGGACTTAAACTCCCAAACACGCACCCTTCTCTCAGGCAGCAGACGATCTTTCCCTTTCGTTCGTAACTGCTAGTGGAAGTACCGGTACTTACGCTAATTATAG
>JACVVK020000791.1:107500-115135 GCA_018292915.2 Batillaria attramentaria
TATTTTTTTTGTGTGTGTGTGCACGCATAGTAGGATTAAAACATAAAGTCAGGTCTCAGATCTGTAACTTGCAGCATCTCTCTCTTCCCCTCCCCCCGTCCCTCCGTCACACACACACACACACACACACACACACACACACACACACACACACACACACACACACACACACACACATCAAATAAATCGGCATGGCTTCGGTTATTTATAGACTGTATGTTTTGACCTTGCAGTGAATGTAGACAGCGTAACGTAAAACATGACTTCTCGTCATGTAATAGTAAAAAAAAAAAAACAAAAAAACAAAAACACCCCACCCCCTCCCTCTCAAATCTCTGAAGCAGCTTGTTTATCCCAACATGTGTGTGTAATTACGGCGTGCTGTGTGTAATTATGACATCACCGAGACCGTTATGTATCCGTGGAGTGTCAGGGGTTGTTTGCACAACTGTGAAAATTGTTATTTAGCCGTGCTGTTGGAACATACTGCATGGCGCGACAAGTGATGTTTTTCGTGGGTTTTTTTCTTTTTTCTTCTTCTTCTTTTTAGATGGGAGTGGGTGGAGAGGTGAGGAATTGTTTCAATGGGACTTCCTTGTGCTGGCTGTATCAGTTATCCTAAAGAAAGTTCGAAACGACAATATTTGTGGAAGAATTACACGGGCTAATTTCATCTTCGCTGAGCCAACTGACGTTTCGCAACAGTTTCAAAGGGAGCCGGGGTGGCCGAGTGATAGAGCGTTGGACTTCCAATGCTCGGGTCGTGAGTTCGAATCCCGGATGGGGGCAAATATTTATACTGGCTTTTTCATCGTTGCCCTGTCTTTGACATCACCCGTAAGTGGTGGAAAAGGACGTTAAATTCCTAAACACCCATCCACCCTCGGAACAGTTTCGCTCATGAATGCGCGTGTACGCTCGAAATACTGTGTCTTGATGTGATTAGTAGTAATAGTACAGCGCTTAATGCGATGTTGTTTGTACGTTGCGCGAGCGGTCGAACATTCAAAGTTTACGACTGTTGTTACACTGCTTGAGCACTGGAGTGTGGTCGCCGCTTCATTGAGTACTCTTCTGCTGGGTCAGTGCCAGCATCACAGACGCTGTCACTGTCCAGGTGTCTAAGTGATGCGATGTATGATACCACGAAAACAGCTCAGAACGATCTGTGAGCATAGTGAGGGGGGGGGGGGGGCGGGCACTAAACGTTTTATCAGAGTAGATTTAGTTTAGAAACGGCAAAAATGAAAATTGGACTTTTTCAGTCAAACTAAACTCCCTCTCTCTCTCTCTCTCTCTCTCTCTCTCTCTCTCTCTCTCTCCTGATCACCATAGACTTTTTTCTGTCTTGACTACACACACAACTGTTTCAGTAAACTCTGCCAGTCAGGATTGGTCTGAGCGAAATGAGCGTGATGTCAAGGCAGGCCTGACTGCGTCCATTGCTTGTCATGTTGCGCCTGCCAGATGCCTCATTGCTCCTGTTATGTCTGCTCTTTTGACAACACTTTAATGACTGGGGGCCCTAATGTTGTTTTCTCGGCTATAAACTAAACTAGATCCTCGTGGTTGGTTGGTTTTTTTTTTTTCTTTTTCTTTTTCTTTTTTCTTCTTCTTCTTTTCTTTTACACCCATCATTTCTCGTGTTCGGTTAGAAGAGCCTTGCTTTTACAGATTGGAATGAGGCTCTCTCCTACCTTTTTTTTTTTCTTTTTGGTTGCACTTAGAAGGTTGGCATTGCTGTGCACTAGTTGAACGTTTTCAGGTGACGATTTCACTCGTTTGGCTCACCTGTGTAAAGAACAGGAGTCTCTGAGTCCTCCGTCGTGTATCTGCCTGTCTGTCCGTTACAGACTTTAACGTTGGCTTTTTTCAGGAAGTACAAACACCAGAGGCATAAAATTTGGCACGAGGATAGACCATGATAAGTCCTCTTCAGGCTGACCCGTACTCGCTGAATATCATTTAGGAAACTGATGCTGAGGATCGACATTTCTTGGGAAATGGTGTAAAGAGTACAGTGTACAGTGTACAGTGTACAGACAAAACATCTGTTTATTGATGCATACTTTCTGTTTCTACATTCTCGTATTATCAACTGTGACTTTTCTGGAAGCGGTACCAAAAGAAAATTGGAAATAGAAAATGTTCTGTTCAATGATCTGTGGTTACTATTTATAGGTGAAGGGAAAAAACTTCTCCGGAGGAGATCAGAAGTTACCTCCCATGTCTGGATTTCTGCCTGTAGGCTTGCATAATTGTGTTGTTTATGTATGCTTGGGAAAGTTTCTCTCAGACACTTTCTTGTCTTCGCGTTGGTTTGTTTTTGTTTTTTTTTCGGGCGGTAGGGGTGGGGGGCAATAAATGAAGCAATGGTAGGTTCAAGGCAAAACTGTTTGATATTGCAGTTGTTTTACGCGCATTGTCTTTCGACACAGCGCGAATCTCTGGCAGAAGCAAATCTCATTGGAGGTGAATCCCCTCAGTTTTTGGTTTTTCGTATCTGTATGATCTTTCGTCGTATGCTCATTCTAACACGTGTCTGCCATTATTTTCCTGCCTCTCCCGATTAACACACACGTGTTTATCCCTGAGACGAGACACATACAAAAAGTTCTGCACTAGATATATACTGCGCACAGACGGGCGTTGGCTTTGGTTGAGTCTGGGAACACGATCACAATTGCTCAATGAGTGATTTCTGCACTCACTTGTAAGACGGCACTTTCGCTTCTTTCCATCTGTCTTCCGCGTCAGCGCAGGCTGGACTTGAAAGAAGACTTTCCGTCAAATTTATGCCAGGGAAGAGTTTTCACAAATGTGATTATTGTTTGGTTTAGACGTCTTGTCAGTGGGTTAGTTCGCACCACCTGTGTCGGAGGCGTACTCTCGGATGGGTGTTGTCTGAAAACGGGTATTCCTGTTGCTTGGTTGGTTAGTTGGTGTCAGGAAATCTTCAGCCCCCCCCCCCCCCCCCAAAAAAAAAAAAATAAAATAAAATAAAATAAAATAATAAAATAAAATAAATAAATAAATAAAATACATAAAAAATAAAATAAAATAAATGCAATTCTAAATTCCGAAACTTAAATGGCTGAGCTGACCCTTCGCACCACGTGGTTGTTATGTGTTCATGTCCAGTGTGTGAGAGAATGCGTGTGATTCACGTGAGCGTGAGTGGTGGGTTCAGCTCGGGGCGCCTTGAGCCGATTCGAGAAATTGGGTCAAGCGCCTACACAATACACAGTTACATGCGTTAGTTGTTATTATTAGTAGTTATTATTAGTTATTACTAGTATAACGTCCCCGCCACAATATGTGTGGAGACAGCAGCTGTACTTGACAGATTCCAAAGAGCCCATCACAACATCATTCAATCCAGACAGACTGACAGGCTGGCCACATTGGACGTTGGAAAATCGCTGGCAAAAGTGTCGATCCAAAAATATCGCAGTGGACATTACAGATGCCAATATTCGTCAAAAGCTGGGTTTGGCACCACACTGAGCTTTTCATGGGGTTTTCTTCGTTTTTCCTCCTTTTCTCTGTCACTAGTGTCAGGTCTCAGATGTTAAACTACCAAACACCCCCCCCCCCCCCCCTGTCAGATCTCAGGCTTTGGATATCATGTCAGTGTTCATACTTTCCGGAACAGTCTCTGAGCCCATCCCCATAATTTCTAATTAAAAACACGTATGGTTGCTTTTTGAATTCGATATTTTTCCCCCCTCCAACAACAGTTCACTATTATGTTTTCACCGTAGCAGCTGGTCAGTTTTGAGTCGTAGGCCTCTAGCAGAAAGAGGCGGGGTTGACTTCTTTGTTCCTCAGGCGATATGAAAAGTTGAAGTGGCCAGTCTCGCCTCCATGAAGCACTGTCTGGCGGCTGTCCAGTGACTAATGATGGAATGACCACTTTATGACCAGCCTGGTAATGGGGCTGCGGCCAGGAAGTGGAAGTGGTCTGCCCCTGTTTACTGCCGGCCCTGATCAAAGTACAGGCCCTCGGCGGTAAATTGGCTCTAAACTTTTTGATTAATTGTCGAGGCCGGTGTGTCCGAGGTGTGTAAATCTGGTGTAGGAGTTGCCGAACGACGCTACCTTATCAAGCCGACTGTGGAACTTGTTTTTGTTCAGTTGATTGATAAAAGACTTATTCACACACGCATTCACACCCACCTATCCACCCATTTTTACACACACACACCACACACAACACACACACACACACACACACACACACACACACGGATGCAAAGGGACATCACACTGACATGTCGCATACTTACTTCCCCTGTCTGCCTGAGCTGGGCAACCAGCTTGGAAGGGTAAGCATCCATGCTTACCCACTTCACTCACTTCTGCATGTGCTCGAGGTTCGTCAGCAGGGCAACCGTCTTGTGTTGCTACGTCACCTTAGTTTCAACGTGATTTTTTAGAGGAGTTTGAAGAGAAAATTGGGAGCTGATGACGGCGTCAATGGAGTACACGTCTTTCGCATTTCATTGCTTGTGCAGGTGTTTGAAAGAATGCACTCGACTTCACCTGTAGTGTTTTATGTACACAAATACACACACGACACGTCTGCAGGGCTAAACAAAAAACAAAAAACAAAAAAACAAAAACGCTAAGAGTACTAGACAGTTTGTGCGGTTTCTCTCACGTTTTGGACATCATTCGGTAAATCAACGTTTTACACGTTTGCTTTTGACGTTCGGGACAGCTGGCTTGTTCGGTGTTGATGATTTTTGTTGTTTTTTGTTTGTTTGTTGTTCTCTCTCTCTCTCTCTCTCTCTCTCTCTCTCTCTCTCTCTCTCTCTCTCTCTCTCTCTGTGTGTGTGTGTGTGTGTGTGTGTGTGTGTGTGTGTGTGTGTGTGTGTGTGTGTGTGTGTGTGTGTGTGTGTTTGTTTCTTTTAAGAGATTCTGCGTGAATATTCTTGAGAGATATTTTGTGGCGTAGAAAACAACTGTCGAGATTTTAAGGTAGTTTGGTCTGCTTGGGTTAAGCACTCTCACAAAAAAAGCTGTTTTTTGTGAGAATTCTGCAAGAAGTTGATGTGTGGATATTCTTTAGGAATATTTTGTGGCGTGGAAAATCGCGTTTTGAAAAAGCAGCAACTGTCGAGGTGTTTAGGTAGTTTGCTCTGCTCGGGTAAGCGCCTGTAAAAAAAAAAAGGAAAAAAAAAAGTTTTTTTGTGAGATTTTGTGGGAAGATGGTGAGTGGATATTCTTTTGGGGGTATACACTGACGTGGAAACCCTCGTTTTAAAAATCCAGCAACTGTCGAAGTTTTAAGGTAAGTTTGGCCTCTTCGGGTTAAGCGCTCTCACATAAAATTGCAGTGATTGGTCTCCGGAGATAAGAGAGTTCGGAGAGGGGACACAATTCTAACACTTCAAAAATATCTCCCGATCGAGTGCAGGCCCTTGCACTCATAAACTGTGCCGCCAAGCAGCCCCGTCTGTCAGTTTGTTGGCTGCAACTTATGACAGCTTCGTGCGCATGTTAACGGTTATCCGTCGCCCATTTCATAATTCTGCTTGTCTTGAGTTTTCATCGGCGCTTTTTTTCCCTTTTTTTTTTTTTTTTTTTTTCATTAAGACGGTAAGGGTGCTGGCTGCGTAGTAGGCTCATGGGACTTAGCCACCGATAGTGAGAGCGATAACAGCGGGACCCAAACACTATGCTCGGGGGTCAAACAAAATGGACCGGCGTTGTCCCGGTGCTTCGAAAACACAAAACGAGAGAGAGACAATGACAGTGATCCTTTATTTTTCAACGGTACAGCTATTGGCACTGTTACCATTTCCAAACTTGAAGTTGCTACTCTAGAGAGAGAGAGAGAGAGAGACTCAGACTCAGACATTTTATTGTTCAGACATATTGTCCATAACAATGGAGTGAGCGAGAAACATCCAAAACGCGCACGCGCGCGCGTGCACGAGAGAGAGAGAGAGAGAGTACCGGCAACATATTTGATTGCCTCTCTTGTGCTGTGTACCTTGTCAGGTCCATAGCAGCGTGTTTTTCCAAATCGTAGCACCCTGATTCGACTTTTTTCCACGCCATAGCACGGCGGTTTTTTTTCTTTCTCCAAATTACAAAATCATAGCACCAGTAAAACGCTTTGGATCTGGCGTTACCATAATCTTAAGATGTGTATAATTATACTCACATTTTAAAATAACGGCTTTATCAGAGAGCCATCGTCGAATCTTTCGAAAGTGGTTTAGCACGGGAAAAACTCCCGCCCTTTTTGTTTAACCCCCTGCGCTGGAAGGGGGGGGGGGGGGCTGCCTTGGGTCGACCAGAAAGGCGGGGCTGGGTGGCAAAATGTTAATTGCCGTAATGAGACTGTTCAAAGGGTGCTCGCCGCTAAAAGTGGAAGCGTCAAGGGGGCCGCTCTATCCGTTTGAGAGCCCACTCCAGGCCCCGACTTGTGGAGGCAGTTTCCACTGTCATGTTGCCTGCGCTTTTACCTGTCTAATTTATTGCCTGCGCCACTAAAGGGTGGGGGTGGGGGGACTTTTGTACCCGCCGTCTTATAGGCTGCAGCCTCCATATTGGACTGCTCGTTGAATCTTGATGGTGCAGTGGTTGGGAGAGGGGGGGGGGGGGTGACTTTAACAGAATCAGATGGATCTGATCTTGTCAGCTTCGCGCCTAACTCCGGCGTAGTGGGCATATAGTGATAGTTGGTGCTGAGGTTTCGTTCTTGGGAGAGGGGTGGTTGTGTGATGCAGGGGGAGCAACTCGTGTTCTGGGCCTTCGCTGACGCGGAGGCTCTCTCTCTCTCTCTCTTTCTCTCTCTCTCTCTCTCTCTCACACACACACACACACACACACACACACACACACACATCACCACCATCATCGTCGTCGTCGTTTTCATAATCATCACGCTTTGTCAGTCTCTCTCGGCCTCCTGCGAAGGAAATCAAAGAAATCAAAGAGTACTGCATCGACTGAAAACTGATGTCTTTTTTCGGGGGGGGGGGGGGTCTGCCACCAGTGACATACACAGTCTGTGGATGTATCTCTGCTGCCACAAATATAAGACACTTGTTATTGGGAGCTTCTCGTCACACCAATTCAACCGGACAGCGAAATAAAAACCAAACCCAGCTGGCCGCATCCATGTCGTCACGCAGGTCAGTACGGGAGTCAGTACCTCGTGCATGGACTGCATGATTGAACGTGTGGCAAGGCAACCTTTTAGCATTTTTGCCGGGCAGTCAGTACATCGAGTGCATCCCATCCGTTTAGCTAGGCCCCTTGACAGCATCTCCCCCCCCGTCCCCCCGCCCCCAGCTACCAACCCCCCACGCCCCCGTCATCCTTCCCTGCGACTGCTGTGACTCCTATCCCCGTCCATTGTGTGCATGTGTGCATCTGTAGTTGCCTGCCTGATGTATCTTTTATTGTCATGGACACGTGACACAAACCGACCCAGTTCACACACCTCGACTGTCTGAAACTTTATTATTCAAGGATAATAGACGCACAGGTCTCTCTTACTATCTGTCCTTGCTATACTAATAAACATACAAAATGCATTATCATCACCATTAAACACACACACACACACACCACACACACACACACACACACACACACACACACACGCGCGCGCGC
>JACVVK020000792.1:0-77500 GCA_018292915.2 Batillaria attramentaria
AATCAACCTTTGTGTAAATTTCCGTACGACAGCGGGGGCATCTGCCTTACAAGGGAATTTCCGAAATTTCTCTTCCCTGGTCACTTCATGTACGAACTGAGACGCCTAAACCGTTATAAAGTCTCTCGTACCCTCATTTTCGTTTTTGTTGTTGTTGTTTTTGGGTTTGTTGTTGTTGTTGTTGTTGTGCTTTGTTGTTGTTGTTGTTTTTAACTCGGGCCCATCCTTGTGTGCAGCTTCCCAACGACACGCTGATCCAGGTATGGATGGGAGACATGGCGGATGTGAGCCGCGCTATCTCACTGGGTTACAACGTCCTGTACTCCACGTGCTGGTATCTGGACCACATTGAATACGGTGTCAAGTGGCCGAAGTACTACCAGTGTGACCCCGTCGACGGTACCTATGGTAGGTTTAATAAAGCCTTAGTCGTAATCAAAGCGAAGACTCGCTTCCCGAAGTACTCACAAAATCTCTTCGGCGGGTTACGGGGGAAGAGGTTTTCGTATTTATCTAAGCTTTGTGCTGTCGCTGTAGCGAATGTCACGTGACTGAAGGAAAACGGCAATGGCGCCGACTGTGAGTTACCAGTGAAATGCGTCTTGTGGCGACTGGGTCGTTTGAGGGACATCAAGGACTTAAACGACAACATGGATTTAATCACTAAAATGGGCACTGGCTCAACTAACCAGTGTGGCCCAGTGTGTGTGTGTGTGTGTGTGTGTGTGTGTGTGTGTGTGTGTGTGTGTGTGTGTGTGTGTGTGTTGCTGTAAGTTGTTTTGTTTTATTTTGTTTTGTTGCCTCTGTTTTGTTTCATGTGTGTGTGGTTGGTTGGTTGTTTTTGTGTTTGTTTTGTTTTGTGTACAAGGCTATGCTGCTAATTGCCTGCTTTGTCGCACAGAGAGCGAGCCGTGTCGTGTTTGTTTGTTAAACCTGGCTACTGGTTGTTCTTTCTTCTTAAAATACCCTTGTCTTTCCAGAGCGGTCAGTTAAAAAAATAAAGTTACGGTCAGATAAACTGGTAATTCACATTGAAATAGAGACTTTCTATCGGATCGCTTTTGCTTCTTGTTAAACACATGTCCTGTTACTAAGTATTTTATACACTACTCAAAAAAAGTCAAGGAACACTTGCAAAACCATGCACAACTTAGCAAAACATCATTCAGATTGTCTGAAATTTTCACAGAATGTAGCTTGAACACGTGGCATTGACATCCTTAAGAGTCTCGGCTCAGCTGACAGGCATGATATTACCATGCCATATTAGGAAACCATGCCAGCCGGCAAAGGGAAAACACATGAGCAGACGTCATTCAAAGCCAAACATTCATTCTTCCACATCCATGTCATCATTGTGTGAAAAACATGCTTTGATGCGTTGCGGATGGGTTAATTTTGATTAATTTTTTTGGAATCTTGTTGAGTCGTTAAGCATCCGGCACGGTGTACCGGAAGTGGATGTGCAAGATTTTTTTTTTAATTTTTTTTTTTTTTTGCTTTCAAAGCATCATCTGACTTCTTGTGAACACAGCTGTGGAGTTTGGCTCATCAGTGTTAACACTGTTATGAAATATGACCATTCAAAACAACATGTGTTGTTAAAGGTGAATTGAAGATGGTCCTTGACTTTTTTGAGCAGTGTATGTGTTCTTTTTGTCTTCTTCCCGTGCTTTTTTTTTTTTTTTTTTTGTCAGTAACAGGGTTCCCACGGCACCTGAAAAGGCCCTAAAAAGCCCTATAAATCAGAACCCTAAAATAAGGCCCCTAAAAAAAAACCCTAAAAAATCAGAGTGAGGCCTTATAAAGCAAAGCTGAGGCCTTAAAAATCGAAAATGGAAGGTCTTTTTTTCAGACAGTACAATTTTACCGCAATGAGAAAACAAAACCGTCAGTGAGTCGAACATCGTCTGCTACAGGCATTTGTCTTTGATCGCACTGATCGCTTTGATGGTCCTATATCGTCAATTTTTAGGCCTTAAAAAGGCCTTAAAAAGGCTTGGTTCCACTCAGGGTGTGGGGAGCCCTGCAGTAATGAATTGCTAACACTAAACTTGTTGACACCCGAGGATTGTGTTGTGTATTTGAGGCGGTACCATAACAGATCCGGCTTACTCTCAAAAACATGATGAGCATTATGATGGTGGTGATGATTATAATGAGGATGGTGATGACGGAAGCGTTCCAAGTGAGTCACCCCGAGTTTGTGTTGAGGTTAAAGGTTGCCGATTTCTTCAGGGGAAAAAAAAAATCATTTCGCCGCCCATTGATTGGTGTTTGCAAGTTGCCAGTTTCCCTTGGCAAAAGCAAATCAAGGGCGAAGGGTTCACTTTTTGTGTTCTTGTTGTTTGTGGTGTTGATGTTGTTCGGTTGTCGCTATTTGCGGATGTGTAAGAACAATTCTTAAAATGTTCTCAGTCGTTCGTTCTCTGTTTCCATTAACTCTTAAGAAACCAAGCCCGATCACCCCCCTAATCACTCCCCTGTATCATAAGACTAGTTAAAAAAAAACCCACTGCACACCAGTAGGAGCCACATCAAGCCACTATTACGGCGTGGGCCTTCCGCTAGGCGCGAGACCGCTGAAGATTGAGTTATAGTGGCTTCAAGTGGCCTCTCTAGTGATCTGAAGATTTCAAGTAAAACTGCGATGTTTTCGTGGGCGCTTAAGAGATAAAATGCTTTTGATTAATTGTGTTGTTTACGTTGTTTGTTTTCTTCTTCTTTGTGTGCTTGTGTATTTTGCTGGCTGCTTTTGTTCGCGCATGGTTTTCTTGTTAAAGAATTTCGTTTGCTTAGATAATTTATTATGTCACGGGGGAAAAACTGATATTATTGTTTGAATGGGCAGCGTCCGTTTTGGATTGTTGTTGTTGTTGTTGTTGTTGTTGTTTTGGGGTTGTTGAGCTTTTTGGTTTCTTGTTTGTTGGTGGGTTTTGTTGTTGTTGGTGGTGGGGTTTTTTTTTGGTTTTTTTTTTTGTTTTTTTTTGTTTTGTTTTTTGGGGGGGGGGGATTAAAATTGTGAAGAGTACTTTTTATGTTTTATGCAGCTCCACAAAAAGTGTTAGAACTGTACAGTCATTCCATTTAAATCCTTTGACGAAAAATCAAGCCATTGAGGTTATTGCTGGGATGTGTGTGTGTGTGTGTGTGTGTGTGTGTGTGTGTGGTGTGTGTGTGTGTGTGTGTGTGTGAGGGGGAGGGGGGGACGCGCGCGCGCGTGTGTGTGTGTGTGTGTGAGAGAGAGAGAGAGAGAGAGAGAACGTTTAATTTGTAAACGGTGCCTTTCCAGGGTACAACATTGACGAAAATAAGGTGAAAGGCGGGGAGGCGTGCCTTTGGTCAGAGTATATCGACAACGAGAATCTTATTCAGGTCACGTGGTGAGTTCACACACACACACACACACACACACACACACACACACACACACACACACACACACACACACACACACACAGAGGGAGAGTTTACTGGGCAAAACTGTTTACTGTTTACAGCTGTTGCCTTTTGGTTCGTAGTCAAGGAACGAGTGAAAAATTAAAAAAGAAAAAAGGAACAGTTCTCATGCATGTATTATTTTAGTAGTAGCCTGAAATCATACAAAATATATCTTCCATTCCGGTTGGCGAGAATCATGTCCTGTGTTGTGCGTCCAGTGTTGTCTGTTATCACTGGTATCTGACGCTTGTCTACTCTTCACCTCAGGCCCAGGGCGTCGGCGGTAGCGGAGCGCTTGTGGAGCAGCAAAGACACACGAGACTTGGACCTGGCCGGGAAACGCCTATCGGAGCACCGCTGTCGAATGCTGAGGTCAGTGTAACGCGTGCCTGTTCCAGTTATGGACTTATCCCGAAAACACTCCCTCGGCGCTGAGGTAGCCGGCGCACTGCCCCTAACCCGGGCTGTGCACCAGAAAAAGTTTCCAAGTTTATTTCAAAACCCCGTTGGGGGTACATGAAGTTTATTTCAAAACCCCGTTGGGGGTACATGTAACGAGAAATTAACATACATGTATATAAATCAAGCTCACTACACCGGCCAACATACATCATGATCGCTCGCGCACAAGTTTTACAGGACTCAGGTATACATACATACATACATACATGCATACGTACATACATACGTACATACATACATACATACATACATACATAGTACAAATATACATATATACAGAATGGGATGGTTTCCAAGTTTAATTCAAAACCCCGTTGGGGGTACATGTAACGAGAAATTAACATATATAAATCAAGCTCACTACACCGGCCAACATACATCATGATCGCTCGCGCACAAGTTTACAGGACTCAGGTATACATACATACATACATACATGCATACGTACATACATACGTACGTACGTACATACATACATACCTACATACATACATACATACCTACATACATACATACATACATACATACATACTACGTACAAATATACATAATGGGATGGGATGGGGTGTGTCTAATACACATACCTACATGCATACCTACATACAAACATACATGTGTATACACACATACAGCACGCACTTTCTCGCTTAGTCCCAACCAAGAATGCGTTCCTAGATTACCGGGCTTCACATACGCCAGCATGTTTTTAGGACAGTTGCGCTTGTGAACGCTCGAAATACTCTATGAGAAGTAGAGCTTTAAACTGCCATACACGGACGTCTGCTGGGCGCGCGAGCATTGAAAATGAAACGACTCGAAGCTGTGACAGCAACATTGTCGCGGGCGCCGACCTTTTCGCTTTGCGTTTAGCCAAAGCTCCAGAGCATCCAACGGTTTCTGAAAGGCAACGGCACCGCTTGTTGGTCCCTAGCAACAGTCCAAGGATCTCTCCCTCCATTCGCCTCTTTGTGTGTGTGTGTGTGTGTGTGTGTGTGTGTGTGTGTGTGTGTGTGTGTGTGTGTGTGTGTAACTCAGTCGCACGCTTGCCTCTGCTGACTGTCGTGTCACTAGATTGCCTAGATGATGAAAGCAAGAGAAAACACAGGAGAACGGACATCAGGCTTTGACAAAAACAGCTTTCCTGCGATGTGTCTCTGTCTTGCAATATATCCCTCCATCCATCACGAGGGATTGGATCTGGCGTGCCCAGGGGAGGCCTGCGTTATCCGCTAGCCTGAGTATCCCCCCCCCCTCCCCCTCCAGCTTTCCAGGCGACCTGACCAGTATTTTTCTCTCTTCCCACCAAAAACAACCCTTGCATTGTGCATGCAAAGCGGCAAGAATGCAAAAGAGCACGTTGGAGGAAGCGCATTATTGCCTGGATAATTAATTTAATTTCACTTTACATGATTTATTATTAGGGTCCCAGTTTCCTTGACGGCTTAACCAGTATTTATTTCTCGTCCTCTCAAAAACACCCATGCATTTTGCCTGCAAAGCAGCAACAACCAAAAAAAAAAAAGTCAGACCAGCACGTCGGAGGAAATGCATTATTGCCTGGATAATTGATTTTATTTTCATTTTACATAAATTATATGATTTGTGTTTATGGTAATACAACCGCCCATGCTGCGTCGTACGTCATGAGTCTCTTCTTCTCTTTTGCAAGATATGTCGGTTAACCCAGCATTAAACCCAGCGCTGCTAAATCATTGCAATAGCCAGGGAGAGGGAGGAAGACAGGAAGATAAATGCTTGTGATTGTGATGCTCTCTCAGGATAGTAGTAGGCGTTGACGCCCATCTAAAGGGGGGAGGCACAATTGATTTTGACCGACCGAGTGAGAGAGCGAGCTTGAGAAAGCGAGATGATAATGATGATGATGATGATGTCGGTGAAAGTTTTATTAAGATAGTAGGCATCGCTGTCTGTCTAACAAAGAACAGGAGAGAGAGATATAGAGAGAAAGAGAGAGGGAGAGAGGTGAATAGTGAGTGTGTGTGTGTGTGTGTGTGTGTGTGTGTGTGTGTGTGTGTGTGTGTGTGTGTGTGTGTGTGTGAGAGAGAGAGAGAGAGAGAGCGAGAGAGAGAGAGTGTGTGTGTGTGTCTGTGTGTGTTGTTTCACGCAGGTTACGTTTCTATTTCCTAATCGAACATTTTTGTGTCTGACAGACGCGGCCTGGCTGTGGGACAAATCAGTGGGCCGGACTATTGCCAGAAGCGCGGTGTCAATCGACGGCGTGGTTGCTCGGGTTGCCAAGGCAACGACAACGACAACCATGCCTCGGCGCGGGAAGTGGCGCCACCCTATGTACCGCCGCCTGTGGGCAAGTCTACAGACTGCAGCTGGGTTAGCTCCCTTTACTTCCATACGCGTTCGACGTTTAGTAGCTTGGGAAGTTCGCCTTGTTTGTTTGTTTGTTGTTTGTTTGTTTGTTTGTTTGTTTCAGAGCGATTTAGGAGAGCAGAGGCGTAACTAGACTTACGCAATTTTCTGTTTATTTATTTAATTCCTATTTGAATGCCTAGCAGTTGCGCACTACCCTACAGAGTTCTGTTATTTGATGTTACCAGATGGCAGCAAACGTATCTGTATTTGGGTTTTGTAAAATCCCTTTTAAGGAGTCCCCGATTTGTTTGGATTTTTCTGCCATGGGAAAAGAACCGCTTAAGCATAATTATTCCGACCGTAGGCCAGTTAAAGCATAATTTGATTTGTTAGTGTTAAGAATACGCGTAAGTGGACCAGGGCCTCATATCAGCGTCAGACATCGGTCATACTCATAGTCCCATTCATTTTCGTAATGTCCCATTACTCTCTTAGCAAGGCGGACATATGGCCTAGCATGTCTCCCTCACCGTGGACAGTATTTGAATATATAGTAAAATTAATCTCCTGTACTCTTGTCAGCCTGGACATTAATGTTATTTTTCACGGAGAATAAGCCCGTTAGTGTGTGGGTCGTAGTTTATAGGGTCCCCCCCCCCCCCTCCACACACACACACACACACACACACACACACACACACACACACACACACACACACACACACACACACACATTAGTGACACCGAACTCGGGGCAACGAGAAAAAGGCCAGCAATATTTGTCCCCGGCCGGGAATCGAACTCGCAACCCGAGCATTGAAAGTCAGATGCTCTACCGCTCGCCTGTCTGTGATACCGTTCAAAAATGAATGAAGCAGTAAGAGAAATGAAAGTCAGTCCTGACAAAACCTTCCCGACTTTTTTAACGGTTCAAAAATACAAACCGGCAGCCAAAGTTCACCTCAATCAGGGGCGGTCGGTGGCCTAGTGGTTAAGATTTCGTCACCAGTGCGAGAGCTCAGGTTCGAGTCCCTCTCCGGGGACAAAGAATTTTTTTCTTCTCCTACGTGGCACCGTCCATTCGGGCCGATCATGGGGGTTCTCTCCGGGTACTCCGGCTTTCTCTCACTATGCTTCGGAAACGTTCAGCCCACAAAATTTGAAAATAAAAACAAAATAAATTCCGAAACTTAGATTGCTGAGCTGACTCTTCTCACCACGTCATCGTAAATTGCATTGTGTGACAGAATGCGTATGATTCACGTGAGCGTGCGTGTGTGGTTCAGTTCGCGGCGCTTCTAGCCAATTCACGAAATTGGGTAAATAGCCTACATAATACACATTATTATTATCATTATTATTATTATTATTATTATTATCCACTTACGGCCCCATTCTCTGTGTGTGTTTGTACTCACAGCTTGTGCAGTTCGGCGGCAACGTGACCGTGCTGGCCATTGTGGCCGTCATCGCCCTGTTCCTCCTGGTCAGCCTGACTCGCAACCACGGCAAGCTGTACCAGCTCCGCCAGTGCCGTCATCGCACCATCCTCATCGTTTTTCTCGGCGTCCTGCTCATCTACTTCATGTGCTACACCACCATCTCCATGCACGTGTTTGATTTTCAGAAGAGGCGGACAGTGTCCTAGTATAGACAGGGAGGAATGGGGTGTAGTAAGGTTGGTTGGTAGAGAGACTGAGGGAGAGGGTGGTGGTGGTAGCAGGGGACGGATGAAACGAGCTTGTAAGGCGGTGTGGGGGCAATGGACATTTCCATACAGTACTTTTCACGTTACGCAACGACGGATTGACTCGACTCGTTCATGAGACTGTGTGAGTGTTGGGCGTCAGAAGAGAGGGAATATGGTTGCTGAAGTGACGTCAGAAAATGAACGTAAGAAGAGGAGATACTCTTGCAGGATTCAGCGTTGACCCATTTGTGAGCATTCCCTTGGAGAACAAGAAGCATCGGTCGCAGTTGTGGTACTTTGAATCTGAGGATACGCTTACTGTTACACGCGCCGTTTGGCAGACATTTGACGGTGCTTCAGGTCCTGCAAGCAGGAACATTTACTAAACAGACGATGTCTGGAGGAGCTCGTCTTCGATGCACAAACATTTGACAGGTGGTACAGAACCACTACACGACGGTGCGTCGGCGGAAAATGGCTGCACGTGTTTTCTACAGCTGTACGGGAAAGCTGTATGAAAAGTGCCTCATGGGTCAACAGAAAACTCACTAGGGGGGTCTGTGAATACGTTGTCAGAAGATATGTAGTAAATGTGGCCCCCCCTCTGTGTGTGGAGAAGTGTTCTAAAGATATCTAGCTCCTGTGGATATCTATGGCCTTCCTCAGTGTGACTGTGCTGCTGGTGCTTGTAAAAAAAAACAAAAAAACATGGACTTGCTCTTAGGCATAATGCTGACGACGTTCAACTCCAAAACCTGTTACCTACCTACTACCACGAGGCAGTATTGGCAGAACTGGCGTCTCGCTCACTCACTTTGCTTCGTTGGCGAATGCGGCAGGGTGGGTGGGAGACGCCACGGGAACTGCATAAGCAATCAACCAGCCATCTTTGTGATCCATTGTGTCGTTTCTAGTCCGTGCTGCACTGCTTGAAGCAGTCACTGAACGTTTCGCCAAACATAATGCTGTCACAGTTAATTTCAAACCAAAAAGTGCTGTAGTGTGGAGAGGACAGAGGATTTGTCTTGACAGCAAGCTGGGTAGTGATGACGGTGAAAACCCTATAGAGGCGAAATGACTGAAAACAGATTCTAGATACATGAGGCGGACATCTAAGGTCGGTCGCGACCATCACGCAGAGCTGTGAATCGCCCAGTGCCACGTGAGGTTTGAGGAGTGACCGTGTGATGCTTGTGTAGGTATGTATGTGTCTTTCACGGGCAGGGCACCCACACTCCTGGCTGGTTGCGGCATGAGTTATCTGCGCTTTGAATCACTGTCGTGTTAGCGAAACCACGGGCGCTGCCTTCACCATGTGAGGGTCGCGTAGGCATTTGCGTGTTTCTGTTCACATGCAGGGCGCAACTTGGTGGTAACGGCAGCTGGAAAAACGAGCGACCTTCCAGGTCAGATCAGAACCAGTGACTTGAATGATGCTACGCACAGCTGAGGTTTACCTATCACATTGGGACTTCCGTCTCATACATGTTGACACAAACGATATGAACTCGCAAGTCGGCGCACGGCCGAATTTTACCCACAAACTCAGCTTTGTGCAGGATTTTGTTACGAACCCCGTCAGAGAAACATCACATTTGTGAGAAAATATTCGACTCCGTGAGACAAAAAAAGAAAAAAAAAAAAACTACACCAAGATAAGTCTTCCCGTTCGTGACTGCAAAGCAGTGGAGTGAAAAACAAGTTTAGGGGAGCGTGTTGTGAACTGATTCGACAGAATGATGTGCGAGTGTCGTCCAAAGGCGTCAGTAACATGACTGTCCTGTATAGTATCGTTTCAAGCTGGACGTTCAGTCGCTAAGAGATGAATGACTCGCTTTCTCTCGAGCGTATCCGTTGGTGTGTACAGCCTGTTCTTCCAAGGTGTTTGGCGTTTTAGGAAATGTTCTGTAATGTTTTTATCCACATTCGATGTTCTTATTGGTGCGTTTGACAGAGACATGTAACACGGAACATTTGATTAGAATTGGTGCACGTCAAATGCGACCACGTGGCTCGTAGGACAGATACCCTTACCTAGTATCAAAGGAGGCACACTCGTTCCTTGTCCCTCTTCGGCATACATACAGGGTTTTGCTCATTGATAAACGTGTAGTCCCCGATGGCATGTCTGTGCAAAGTAAGCCACTTTGGCCTTTGTCGTTCAGAGGTAGTGTTTCATGCTAGGTAGTTTGATGCTGGGGCACAACTTCATAATACCGAGTTCAAAGGTTTCACGTCGTAATTCTGGACCTGTGATCTGAAAACTTCTAACGCCAGCTTTGAGTCTCAGATGTCTGAGAAATCCGCCTCCATAGTTCCCATAGACATCTATCGTCACTTAATTTAGGCTTAAGCGCCTTTGAAGTTAAAATCTCTTAGGCCCTTTTTACCAGTAGATGGTAGACACGATGGTGATACTTCTAATTCTTTTCTGTCGGTCTACAAGCGAACTGGTCAACATACCTCTGAGCCACATAGGTCAAGGTTTGTGGGACGATAGTGCTTAATGAAACTGCATTCCATACACGCAGACTCTGAATTCAGGCCTCTAGTGTGCGTTTGTCCAACTGACTGATTTTGTACAGAAATGATGTAAGGAGATCCAAACGAACTTCGACATGGACGGCATTTCTCACTGTTGTTTATTATGTTTGTTCTGTTGCTCAAGATGTTCAGCCACAATACTTGAAAATGGAATCCTGTTGTGTTTAATGAAATGATCGTGATTTTGTTTTCAGCCATAGACTCAACAGAAGAAGAAATCTGCTTCTGACTACAAAATACTTCCAGTCTGCCCGTTTGGCTCGTTCGCTTTGTACACGCTCGGGTTATTTTGTTGTCGTCGTTTTTGTTGTTGTTGGTTTTTTTTGTTTTTTGTTTGTTTGTTTTTGGTTGGGTTTTTGTTTGTTTGTTTGGGGGGGGGGGGGGGTGTTAGTTTTTTGGTTTTTTGTTTGTTTGGGTTTTTTTGTTTTTTTTTGTTTTGTTTTTTTTTTTGTTTTTTTTGGGGGGGGGGGGTTGGTTTGGGTTTTTTCCTGGAAAGACAAAACAGGTGACACACTGAGTGTACAGTGTAGTGAGAATGTGTCTGTAGGTGTGAGAAATTTAGAGACAAAACGACCGCGAATGTATGCGAGTGAATGATTATTGTGATGGTATCCGAGATACTGCAGTCTTGGGTTTTCGTCTTGTCATTGTGTGTCAGCAATACAGTAAAAACGTTTGTTAATGTTTGCACACAACTTCCAACAGCATCTTGTCAACAAAACCAGCATTGTTCTATAGCATGCAAAGTGGCTCTGGATTTTTTTTCCCACCGTCTGACATTTCATGATCAAAAAAAAAAAAAAAAAGCAAACTTTAGGTTTGTATAGTAGCCAGTTGAAGTATTGCACTTAGACTTATGCCGGTTGGGACATTTGCTTTATACCGTTGAGTATTAATTAACTCTGCAGCAAGTGTGCAACTGTACACCGGAGGAGAGAGTCATTCCCGAGCGGTCTGTTTTATAACCCGTTTGCCAAACTCTGGAATCTAATTAGGTAGTGTATACTGAAGTCTGTATGTGCTGTCTGTCTGTAACACTGATGAGTTTTAGCGTGAAATGTTTAACAACTGTCTTTTATCAGATGTTTTAACGAGGAGTGTATGCATCAGCTTGGCATCGTTCTCGTGTTTGAAGAGATGCCGCGTAGACACACCAGAAATCGGGGTTTTTCCTTTGAGCACACAGTTGTGTTAAGATATGTAAGACGCATGCAGTGGATCTGAATTCCATTCTTTTACCAAAGGCAAAAAAAGGCAGAGAACGTTCACTTAGAAATAGGGGTATTGGAGAGGATGCAGTTTGCGCGTAAGTGTATTGGGACAATAGTTGTGTGTGATAGACGTGAGATATAAAAATTGTAAAACTAAAAAAAGAAAAGAAAAAAATAGTTTGTTCATTTGATTAGTTTGATGATTTTTACGCTGGTGGCGAATGCAATGCACTGTGGCGAGGCACAAAAAGGCATGTTTTAACTCATTTCATCTGTTGTTGTTGTTTTTTTTAACCTATGTGTTTGTTTTGCATGTTTTATGTCGTACGAAGGGTATGCCTGAGGATGTTTGACAGAAAACGCTTGTGATTTTACGGGGAACACAGTCAAAAATAATGAAATAGTATTTTCTGCAAATGTAAAGTATGTCGTAAGTCGGAGCCCAATTGATGCTACGTGTTTGCGAGCAATGCTGTCAAATAATTTGTACATAGATGTCTGTTCTATCTTCACTGTATATTGTATAGCATATGAAAAGAAAAACTTTGTGTTGAATATACAGAAATTGAAATGCATGTTCACACGCCGAACCATGACGTCACCTAGTGTTTACTTGTGTCGCATTTTCACTCTGACGTCACGCATTTTGTCTGGTTTTGTGCAATCTTTAACCGTTGGAGTTGCATATGTCTTGTCTTGTTTTGTTTGTAGATATATTCAAGTGGAGTTACTTTGCGACTGCCTGACCAACACTGTTGTATCGGCCGACTCGATTTTATTTTTATTTTTTTTAGTTTGAAGGTTGAGAGACATTTTCGGGAAAAACGAAGGGAAAGTAATCGACTCAAGATACATCACACTTGTCGTGTAGTTATTCCCCATGGTCCCAATCTGTCTCAGTCTGGTAGCTGGGTGAGTATTTCACTGCTAAGTATAGGAGTACATCCGTCGGGTGGTGGGGGGGGGGGGGAGGGGTTGGAGGTGGAGAAGGCAAGGGGGGAAAGATAATCTTGATATACTGTATACTATCATCTTGTAGCCACTGATGAACTTCCATTTTCCTTTCCATTGTGCTTTTTTTTTTTCACTTCGACATTTGGACGGAGCAGCGCATTTTTTTTTTTTAATAACGATGTTGAAAGTCGGTTCGGCCACAGCACAGTTCATTTACAACTTTGTCAGTCTAGTTCAGTACTGGTTATAATCAGTACGCATACACATGGCAGTTCGATTAATAGCAATATTGACTGTTATTAGATGTTTACCTCTTGATATCGCATAATTCTCCTGCTTAGGGATTAGGCATAATTTGCGCCGTGAAAAAGGGAGTGTCCTTTTTTAATATCAGGCTCTGGAAATCAATTTTTTTGCCGGACATCTTCTTCCTGTTTGTTTTTCCTAGTTGTTCAACGCGTTTTATTGTTTTCATCTTTTGACATTTTTTCCTCTAGTGGTCATAATAGTTCATTGAACGTGTGAACGTATGTTAGTACGCATGTACTTAAAGACGGTGGTGATGGAATGTGTTTACGGTAAATTGTGTCGTATTTTGTTTCCATATACTGTATTTTGTCAGGCCGTGTAGTAGTAGTAGTAGTAGAGAGAGAGAGAGAGCGGAACTTCTCTAGTCCATGTTCCTATACCGTCCGTTTCATGGTTACTGTGTTTTAACTCTTCAATCTTGAACACTCTGGGCAAAGACGATTGTAACCACAGTCTTTGCTCTGGGTCCTTGGTAGATAATATCTGGAAGAAAGGCATAAGCGCCTAATAAATCCGTGGCGTTTACGCCCTTTCTTCCAGATGTTGGCGGAAGTCTACATCGTACCTGATCAGACTAAAGCTGTATTGGTACTACAATCTGCCGTTGCAAAGAAACAAATTCACTCTAAACCAAACCTGTTTTTCAAAGTCATGCCTGAGCAAAGTAAAGTAGACGGGAGAGATTCATCGTTAAAAATTAAAATACTTTAAGATGACATCTCTCCGCGCGGAAAAGCCCATACGCGTTCCGCCTTATTTCTCAGAACTTTCGCCAGTTTGTAGGACGTTATTAGAGCCAGGGTAACACATCGAAAACAAAACAAAATGCCAGAATCCGAAGTTGGTCTGGGCCGAGTGTGTCGAATCAAATTCAAAACGTGTGTACTGTGCATGCTTTCGTGAATAGTCTTTTTGTGACGACAAAACTGTTCATACTTCACCGTTTTATTTATGCTCGCAGCATCGTTTGTGAGAAGTTCGTCAACAGTTGACGTCACATCCTGTTCTGTGCATATATCGTACCATGTACATTGTCACAAGTCATATATATAATTATATATATGAGATTTCGCGAATGTGGTGTGTGTGTGTGTGTGTGTGTGTGTGTGTGTGTGTGTGTGTGTGTGTGTGTGTGTGACGTGAAGAATGAAAATAAAATCTCCATTAGAGATGAACGATTACACTGCACTGTATACTGTGTATACCGCAGTAGTCTGCATGAAGACACCTACACATGGAGTATGTCAGTCTGTGAAACTGGCCGGCCTGAGAGTGTGCGTTGTATGACGAACTTCCTGTGTTGTGTCAGTTTTAGAGCTCATAAACGTTGACGTGTACAAACCCTGCGGTCGTTGTGTGTTGTGTGTGTTAACAATTATTTGTCAACGTAGCGTTTGTGTGATGGCTTGTGTTTCTTTTTTGCGTGCCATACACGTGTTTTTCGTTCCCCACTTTTTTCTCTCCATTTTCCTTTCATTGTTCATCGTTCACAGTTTTCTCAAGATTGGTTCTTAGACAAAACATGCTCCATCGTTATTATTGAAGCAATTGACGACAGTGGCTTTTTAGCGAGAAACTGATTTTTAACTTCGACACGCTCCAACGAAGTCTAACAAAATGGAGCCATCCCGACAACCAGTCAAAACTGAACAGTGTTCTCATGCAGTTTGTCCTTAGATTTGAAGGCCAGCTGTCCAAGATAACAGGCCTTTCAGAACACCAGCCAACGGACGAAAGACCTTCTGCAGTTCGGCAGACCATTGTTGTTTACGATTTATTTGAAGATGATAGCTTGTAATTGTTGCTTAGTGCGAGTTTTTCTTTTTGATTTGATCTTTCTTGAATTCGGTACAACCGCGTTGAATTTTTGGTTTGGGTTGCGAACGTTTGAAGAATTACTTCTTTCACTTCGTTTACATTTCTGTAAACGGTTCTGTATACATCTTCTTTAATATGTCTTTCATGGGGTTGAGAGTACAAGGGTTTATTTATGGAGTGCAGGCGTGCAAATTGTTGTGTTTGCGAGTGCAAGTTTGTCGCAAGGTTTTGCTCATCATTTGTTTTTGGTTTTTTTGGTGTTTTTCTCTGGTTTTGTCACGTTCCGTTTTTGTTGTTGTTTGTTTGTTTGAGGGAGTCATTAAAATTGCAGTTGAAAACGAAACTTGTGTTTGTCTGTGTCAGTGTGTGTGTGTGTGTGTGTGCGTGTGTGTGTGTGTGTGTGTGTGTGTGTGTGTGTGTGTGTCCCCGTGTGTGTGTTTGAAGGTTCCCGCGCGCGCGCGTGAAACAAATAACCTAGTGCTCTCTCTCTCTCTCTCCCTCTCTCCCTCTGTGTGTGTGTGGTCGCATGACCGCAGTAAACGGCTTCAACACCACAGTTCTCAACATTTAAAAATAACATTTAACCTCTACCGCACTGGGCTTTGGACTACACACAAACCACGAAGTGGGTCGTGCAAGACCCATTCTTTTCACAGAGTGATTTCAGTGTACAGTCGAACACGCTTAGTCGAATTCGCAGGGGAAATGGATTTTTGTTCGACTTATCCGAAGTTTCACTTATCCGTGACGACGGATAAGATCGAATTTCGAAGAGGGCTTCGACTTAAGCGAGTTGTACCCATTCACCCCTCAGATTCGGTTTAGAAACTGACAAATTATTTCCCCTGGTCAGCATGAGCTTACTGCTAAAATTAATTATACTCGACACTCGTGTAGACTGACATGTCACTGAATCTCTGTAGCTATTTTGTTATTTTATTACTTGGTGGTCTGGTGGTGAAAGCCTCAGCGGGTGGGGGGGGGGGGGGGTTAACGTCCTTTTCCACCACATACGGGTGATATGTGCAAAGACGGGGCATCGATGAAAAATACGAACTCACCACCTGAGCATTAGAAGTCCAACGCTCTACCGTTCGGCCACCCCGGCTCCTCGTGAAAGCCTCAGCGGGGATATAAATAGCGCACGGATGCACTTTCTTTCATATGTTTGACATGGTAACGTCAGAGGAGTTGTTTGTTTGTTTGTTTGTTTAAATTACCGGCAACAAAGCAGTTTGTGAGTTTGATAGTCTACATAAATGCGGGTTTCACACCAAGACTCCTAATCATATCCCAGTTTAGGCAGAAAAAAAATACGCCACAACGCTGACGTAACAAACCGGAAACACGTCATCATTTACCCTGCTCTCTTACCCTGGTCAGACCAAGTGGTTGACTACTTTCTACCACAAAAGAGTGCGACTTATCCTATGACAGAAGAGATATGGGAGCCTATGTGACTTTAGCACTAGAGAGTACATAATTTTGCAGAAAATCATCGACAAGCAAAATTTCTGAACTGAAAACATTCTGATCTTGATGCCGGGGTTACTGACAAAAGACACCACAACTGTGTCTGATGTTTGCAGTCATGGATAAGTACGTATTGCTTTGGCTTGAATTAAAATTGTTATGGCAGGTTGCTCAATGAGGTAATGAAATGAAATTTTCAGTCCTCGTGGAGGAAGTGCCGACAAGAAGACATCGTCTAAAAGACGCAAAACAAGTGAACTATGTTGTCCATTCCAGCAGACAGTTACTTCCGCTTACTTCCGACAGTTACTTCCGACAGTTACTTCCTGCCCATCTGAAACTCGTGCCGGAGGGCTTGGTGTGCGTGCGCATACTTTTGATGACGACTTCTGGTTTTCTTTCCTTACTCACGAGTATTATGCAGGAACTGACAGAAACGGGATCAGGGTAGTATTCACCCAAAGTTGTTGTTGTTTTGTAGTTTTTTTCACTATCTCTCCGTGGTTTGTTACCGCGCCCCAGGCCGTTTCACAGCCACCTTCACATCCTACACACGCACGCACGCACACACTGACACACACACACCCGTCCCACCCTCACCCGTCCCTGGCTTGCCACAACACCAAAGGACAAGGTAGGGGGATGGGGGGTAGTGTGGGGTGGGGTGAGAGCTACTGGTATGGAACATACGAAATCAACTGAGCAGTAGTCATCTGAACGAAACGACACTGGAGAGAGACAGAGAGAGAAAGATCACTGACATGCATCGGCTTGGTGAGGTGCACGTGCTGTCCGGATGGACTGTATACGTCACATTGCTGTCACGCACAAGCCGGTGAGTTGTTTACCTGAAAAGTCGGCCCTTGTCTGTGACATGATTGGTCAGTTTCAAAGCCTTGGAGTTGACGTCACACGTAGACGGCCATCGTAACTACTGAAAGGGGTGACAGGACTACCAAACAGCAAGACATTTTCTTGTTTCTAGTTTCCAGCACTGAAGCTGTTAGCAACGTTTTAAACAGCACAGTATCCATAATTTCATTTGCAAACCTGACGTATCTAGGGCGGCTTTGTTGTGAAAGCAACTGCCGGCTTCTTCAGGGTACAAGACCTGATCACCCTGCGTGGAAATAAATGGACTTACCCATCCGGCCTTTGCCCGCGTGGACTGATCTGTCTGTTGGTCACACAGTTCAGTGAGCCGTGGTGTCTGAGAAGGTAAGGTGTTACGCCGATCCGCTCTGACAAATCTTGGGGAAAAAATCTGTTTTATGTCAAATCACCAGCGACTGCAGAGCCGTTTATTGTTTCTGTTGCACGTGCAGTAGAGTTTGTTTTTGACGACAGGAAACCAGAGAAATGTTGTCAGTGAAGCCGAGACGTATAGTAGAACTTCAGACGTAGAAATCTGGAGCAGTTTTGCATATCCATTTGTTATCGTTTTCGGTAACTGTTATTAACGATTTGTAACTCACTGACTTGAGAATTTTACAAGGCAGAACCATAACGGTTTTTGACGCCTGTTTTCCAGATGGCATCCTTCAGCACGGGGCGTCGTTGTAGGTGAGGATCGAGGAACCAGCACTCTGAGTTTCCGCAAGAGAATCACCGAGACGTTGGGAGGTCAGGAGCTGGCGTGGCCTTCTGCCTTTGCTGAGCCCGGGTTGACGTCTGATTGGACCATCGGCAAACTCCCTGTACTGCAGGGTAAAGGTTGAGCAAGGTCAGTGGTCGTTTTCTTCATGGATGCATTTTTCCCTAGTTTGTAGAGTTGGTTGGTGGTGAGGGAGGGGGGAGGGTTGGGTAGAGGGGGTGTAGGTGGGAAGGGGGAGGTGATAGGATTTAGTTGCTCGAATGGAGAGTGAAAGAGCGGTTGAACGTGTGTGAGTATGCTTAGGATGTTTTTGCATGTGTTTTCTGTTAACACATTCGATTGGAGCTAATCAGTCTTTCTAAGTCAAAGTTGCAGATCAGGGTTAGGTTAGCCTCAGGTTAACCCTAGCCCTCTGGATCCCTGGCAAGAGGACGGCGCAGCCTAAGGAGATGGACCAGCCCCAGGAGATGGACCAGATCACCCTTCACATCGATAACAAAGGCCAGTATCATTTTGATCATTTCCTTTTGTGTAGAATAGCGTAGGTTGGGGAAGGTGAGCGGCCTTGGGGTAGATAGAGGGTTAGGTGGGTGGGGGGAGGGATTAGGATTTAGATGACTGAATGGAGTGTGAAAGTTTGCGACTGTGTGTGAGAATGATTAGGATGTTTTCGTATGTATTTCAGGTTATTAGTTCAACTTGAATTCAGCACTCTTCTTTAGTTTTAGTTGCAGGTCAGGACTGGACCCCTGGAGAGAGGACGGAGCAGCCCAAGGAGACGGACCAGCTCACGATGATGGACCAGATCAACCTTCACTCCCACAAAAAGGCCAGTATCATTTTGATTTTTGTTTTCTTTTGTAAACTAGCATAGGCTGGGGAGAAGGTTAGCGGGTCCTGGGGTAGGTAGAGGGTTAGGTGGTTGGGGGAGGGGTTAGGATTTAGATGACTGAATGGTGTGTGAACGTTTGTGACTGTGTGTGAGAATGATTAGGATTTTTTGTATGTAAGTACATTATTGTTACAACCTGAATTCAGCACTCTTCTTCAGTCTCAGTTGCAGGTCAGGACCAGACCCCAGGAGAGAGGACGGAGCAGCCCAAGGAGACAGACCAGCCCAAGGAGGACCACCCGACCAGCCCAAGGAGACGGACCAACCAAAGGAGATGGACCTACAGATTTGTTTTTCTTCCATGAGTAGTTTGTAGAGTAGGTTGGTGGTGGGGGAGGGGGGAGGGTTGGGTAATGGGGTGTAGGAGGGAAGGGGGAGGGATTAGGATTTAGTTGCTTGAATGGAGTGTGAAAGAGTTTGTGAATGCGCGTGAGAATGATTAGGATGTTTTTACATGTATAATATGTGACTTATTCAACTTGAATTCAGCACCCTTCTTCAGTCAGTTGCAGATCAGGACCACACCCAGGAGAGGGGAAAGAGCAGCCCAAGGAGATGGACTGGATCACCCTTCACAACGATGGTTTATTTTGTTTGGTAGTCTGTAGAGTAGGCTGGCGGTTGGGGGAGGGGGAAGGGTGGGAGAGGGGTGTAGGAGGGGAGGGGGGTTGGGTTTAGGATGTTTGTGCATGCATGTAAGATTCTTGATTAAACCTGACTTCAGCGCTTCAGTCTCAGTTGCAGGACACCACCCTGAAGAGAGAGCGCAGCATCGCGAGGATGTGCCTCTCTGGACGATGTGCCCCTCTGGATGACGTGCCCCTCTGGATGACGTGCCCCTCTGGATGACGTGCCCCTCTGGACGACGTGCCCCTCTGGATGACGTGCCCCTCTGGATGACGTGCCCCTCTGGATGATGTGCCCCTCTGGATGATGTGCCCCTCTGGATGATGTGCCCCTCTGGATGATGTGCCCCTCTGGACGATGTGCCCCTCTGGATGATGTGCCCCTCTGGACGATTGCGATGGATGTCAGTGGATGTGCTGAGACCTGTAAGTACAGAAACGTTTGGCATGCTCCTCTTCCGTTTTATGCAACTTTTGTTCCAGTGAAGTGACAGGCTTATGTTTAGAAATGTATGTCATTTTCTGATTGCGTGTATTTACTTGGATTTTAAGTGTCAGAAAGTTTACTCTTGACTCAAGTTTAAATTTTCATTACTGTAAGCAAATCAGTGTTCATTAACTTACAGTCTTTTATCTAATGTTACAGACACCGACAGCCACACTACCTTGGGTCAGAAGAGACAACAGGCGGACACCGTTGTACACCAGCTGCAACACAGCATCTGAAGAATGGTCACCATACAGGTATTTGCCTCCTTCAGTGGCCAGAATTTTCCATTGTGTCCCGCTAGCTTTAGAAGTGTTATCATTTAGTAGTTTGTATGTTTGCTTGGTTTTGTTTATTGTTTTGTATTCAGGTTTTTGTTATTGTTTGACTATGTGAAATGAGTCAAATTGTAATTTGTTTTGCAGGCAAATGGACCACTCTGGAGAGGCAGGCAGAGTTCATAAGAGATGGATCCAACTCTACTTTCATCTCAACCCCGCCACACACATGCGGACACAGATCGCTTTCCGCTTTTTACTTGCTACTCTGCACAGTCAGTTCCAGCATCAACAACAGGTGGACGGAAACAGCCAGCAGAACCATATCTACAGTCCCATCTTGAAGACCAGCAGGATCAACTGATTACAGGGTAGGCATGTTATACACTGATACAAAGTTTCCCTTGCTTACATTACCGTTCATGTCTGGTTTAAATGTAATAAGAATGAGACTTCCATAATAATTACGTTGTTGTGACAATGTCATCGTTGGTCTTGAAATGTTGGTTATTACCTGTACTTCATTTGGCATTTGCTTTTTTTTTCTTTTTTTTTCAGAAATACCTGCCCTAAATCGGCGTTCAACAAGGAGAGTAAACAAAGTTTTGAGAGCGTGGATCCAGCCTTTCCTTCTGCCCGGACCAAAACAAGTGCATGGATAATCTGCACTGGTCTTTACACCTCTCTCTTCCAAGGCGTCAGCAGCTGAACCTCTGCAGGGCCGCCTCCATGTCGCCTGTCAATATCACTACACTACATGGACATTCCACCTAACGAAATGGCCTACACCTAAATCTCTCTGACTATATTGTGTCCTGTTTATTGTCCTTTGTTTGAGTCCCATAATTATACTATGTACACTGTAAGCCCATTCTTTGATATCCAAATATGTCCAAGCCAAGGGTTTTCCGTGTGATGAATTGCAGACTTGGCAAGGTTCTAAATGACTGCAAAACAAAACATTGTATATTTTGCGGAATATGTAAGTCACACATGGACTGATGGGATACGTGAATGTGAAACGCACTCAAGGTCTGTGTGTGAAGGCTGTTTAAAATGTTCTGTTGTGAGTTGTTCACAGAGGAAATGTTAATTTTGGAACAAAAATGTTCCACTACTCTGATTTACCCCGCCTTGCTTTTACATGAACTGTACCTGCTTTTGCTTATATTTTATCCCCTTTGTGTGTGTGTGTGTGTGTGTGCGTGTGTGCGTGTGTGTGCGTGTGTGTGCGTGTGTGTGTGCGCGTGTGTGTGTGCGTGTGTGTGTGTGTGTGTGTGTGTGTGTGTGTGTGCGTGAGTGTGCGCGCGGGCCCGCGCATGTGTGTCTTTTATTTTGCTTTTCTTGCTTTTTGTGTGTGTGGGTTTTTTTTTGTTTTTTTTTGTTGTTTCCTTTTTCTTAACACGAACAACAATGTATGTCAAAGAGACAGTACCATCATTGTGTTCACCAGATATGTATAGTGTGGTATTTACCATCGTTGTGTTCACCAGATATGTATAGTGTGGTATTTACCATCATTGTGTTCACCAGATATGTATAGTGTGGTATTTACCATCGTTGTGTTCACCAGATATGTATAGTGTGGTATTTACCATCATTGTGTTCACCAGATATGTATAGTGTGGTATTTACCATCATTGTGTTCACCAGATATGTATAGTGTGGTATTTACCATCGTTGTGTTCACCAGATATGTATAGTGTGGTATTTACCATCATTGTGTTCACCAGATATGTATAGTGTGGTATTTACCATCGTTGTGTTCACCAGATATGTATAGTGTGGTATTTACCATCATTGTGTTCACCAGATATGTATAGTGTGGTATTTACCATCGTTGTGTTCACCAGATATGTATAGTGTGGTATTTACCATCGTTGTGTTCACCAGATATGTATAGTGTGGTATTTACCATCATTGTGTTCACCAGATATGTATAGTGTGGTATTTACCATCATTGTGTTCACCAGATATGTATAGTGTGGTATTTACCATCGTTGTGTTCACCAGATATGTATAGTGTGGTATTTGTGTTTCTGGAATGTTTTCTTCTGATTTTTTACATTATCAACCATGAGTGGCAATAGCAATGCAAATAGTGTGTGTGTGTGTTTGTTGTTTTTATGTGGATTTTATGTTCACATTAAAAAAAAATATTGCGCGTGCGTGTGTGTGTGTGTTAAAGAGTTTTCAAGTTTGTTGGGTTTTAATGTGTTTGTGCGTTTCTTTTAGCTGTGAATATAAAACCTAGCTATGCTTGGATGTTATCAGTGGTTTTAGCTAATGCCATTTGTTCCTGATTCGAATCGATTTTCAGTGGGCGATTTGAAGAAAAAAGTTGAATGCATATGTTTCCTTTTGTACTTTAATTGCTTTATGTGATTTTTTACACTTTTAATTTCAATTTTTTTTCAGTTGGTTTTAGTGTGTGTCGGCGCTTTTTTTTTTAAATTTTATTTTATTTTATTTTTTAATTTTATACATTTTATGTGTTGTATGCGTGTTTTTGCATGCATTTTAGATTTTAGTTTGTACGAATGTGTTTGTGTGTACATTATAGATTTTGGTCTTTAGTTTAGACTTTTAGGTTGTGTGTGTGTGTGTGTGTGTGTGAGTGTGTGTGTGTGTGTGTGTGTGTGTGTGTGTGTGTGTGTGTGTGTGTGTGTGTTAAATACCAGAACTTGAACTGGGACATCATCATTTCTGAAGGCATGTCTTTGTATTTAAATTTTTCTGTTTTTCATTCTCCTCTTCCCCCTTTGTTTTTGTTCCCTTCAGCTGTTGCCTCATTACCTGATGTTGAACACCGCGTCATACTGGCATTTCTACATTGGCACAGTCAAAACTAATGCCATACTTGCCAGAAATGCATTCCGTTGAAGGTGTTGTGTCAAATTTGTTTAGTTCTATTTCATTTTCAGTTTCTACATCATCGGCTAGCCATTCATAGTCTTTAGAAATGCCATTTTCGGGTCAAATTTTGTCTTTGTGTGTGTGTGTGTGTGTGATGTTTCTATGGTCATTTGAAAGATTTTGATTTTTTTATGTGTTTATGCGGGTGCGGTTTTACATTTCAATTTTTAAAACAAATCGTCTAACTTTTTCATTTTGTGAGGTGGTGTAGTTCCTTTCTTAATTGGTCTTCCTCAAGGTGTGGATTTTGAACCTTGCAGTGAAACATTCAGGAGCACCACTGGTATTTTTACGTAACTTAATTTGTTTTGTTTTGTTTTGGTCATGATTTTTAGTAATGTATTAATGAGCCCCCCAAAGTTGTGTATTGTTTTGAACGCATATTTTAAAAGCAGAACCGTGAAGACAATATATATTATCAGTGGTGCAAACTTACTAGGAATCCTGTAAAGTTTTGCAGAAGGTGCCTGGTTTCAGAGTTTTTCTCCGGGAACTCCGGTTTCTCTGGTGCTTAGAAGCATACACATGGTCTTCGGTGTTAATCCATGTTGGCCAGGCCGTACTGAGTGCTAGACTTGGTACACAACTGACATGCTGAATTTTAAAATAAACTGCTTTTTTCCCTCGGTTTTTGTGTGTGTGTGTTCTGGTGAAAGTTTCGCTTTTCAAGCTGTCTTGTGTGCATTGTGAACACTTTCTCTCTGAGTACTCTTGACACCTTCAAAAATCCCCAAACCATCCAACCAGCTATCTCATAACAAAGGAGTGTATAAGAGTTAAATACGATGTTCTAGCTCTTTACCCTTTACAAAATGTATGAGTCTTGGCGGACCCACTCTTCACAAAATGTATGACCCATATCTTAGTTTGTGTGTAGTCAAAATTAAGGCATTGTCTACTTTTTCATCAATAATAACAATTTTGATATAGGTTGGTCTTTTAGGGGCTTGGAGAACGCCTAGAATTTTACTGAAAAATTCTCAATAGCTGACGAGATATTTGAAGTTAAACACCCTTCTTTGTCCTCCAGAACCCTGGGAATCCCAGCTGGGGCCAAATATTTGTGCTGGCTTCTTTCTCTTCGCCCCGTCACCCATACGTGGCAGAAAAGGACGTTAAACTCCCAGACACCCACTCACCTACCCTGTAGGACCCAGATACTAGTCAGTAAAGGTTAAAAGATACATAAATAACAAAAACGGTTGCATGTTTTCCTGGTTGAAGAACAAAAGAAAACCCTTCGTCAGGCTGGCGTTATGTCAGACAAGCAAAGCACGAGACACGTCGTTTTGGTTTATTATCGTTATCACAGTTGACGTGAAAATTTCATGGCATGTACATGTTTTGCCTGTACGCTTGCGTATAGTAAAAAGTAAATAACGTTAACAAAGCTACTATATACCATTCTGTTGCGCTTTCCAAGAACTTTCCAATAAAGCAAGAACAAATGAATCCTAAAACTGGAAAACGCCAAACATTACGCACAAAGGGGGGGGGGGGGGTGTTACTGAAGGAATTTGTAATCCGCCCTGTTTGAAAATGTCACACGTGTTGGTTCAGAGACGAACTGTGAAACACTGTAATGTTGCTTGGCACACTGTCGGCTTAAAGAATGGGATTTGTAAATCGACTTAAACACACTGTTTAAAAAAAAAAAAGAGAAAAAAAAGTTGACCCCAAAAGTCACACACAAGCACACACGCGGGCTAAAAACGTGATTTACGTCACGTATCACAGATGATCAAACACAGAAACGATGACTTTTCGAAAATGTTTTCTCACACACGGTTATTCATTAAGCAGCGGGGAGGGAGCGAGCATGTAGGGCAGCTGGTGTAGTGGGGGGGCTGGAGGGAGGGTAGTGTTTTGCTTGTTTGTTCGTTTGTTTGTTTGTTTTTTCGACCAAAAGTACAAGCACAAACATGCTTAGCGACTGTGTCCATTTCAGCACGGGGTAACCGTTGGTTGTTTCTTCTGCCGTAGTGACAACAGGAGTTGTCTCTCTTCCCTCAGGTGGCTATCCAGTTGTGCCACCTCCCCTTTATGCTTCCTCTCCAACCACGCCTCCCACGCCGCTTCTTTCGCCTCACGAGTAGCGTCCCTTTTGTCCGCTTCTCCCCCTTTCCTGCTCTTCCCTCGGCTCCTCAAGGCCTCTTCTTTCTTCCTACGTACCCACACTTCATGGGCCACGGCTGCGCTGCTTCTTCCCTCACCCAGCGCCTCCTGGCGTAGTTCCGCCTCTTTGCGCATGCGCTGCCTCTGCTGACGTATTTCCCCTTCCCGTCTGTCCACCTTTTCCCGCCACTGGGTGAAGGAGATTTGCCGCGGCGCACGGCGGGTGCGAAAGGTGTGCTGCTCGATGGCGGACAGCTGGGTGAGGTCGGCACGAAGTATGGCGCCCATTAGCTGCTTGCGTTCCTCTGCAGGTCACAGAACACAATGCAAATGAGGCAGGTTAGGGAGGAAGTGGTGCATTGTCTGGCGCCCAGGGCCCGTATGTAATAGTCAAGGTTAGGGCTTTTAGCCGCCCTGGGTTAGAGTCTAACCTCGAACTAAACTAGCTCTAGGGCTAAATTTTCTGTTGTGTTTTAAGTCAAGAAGCGGGCCCATTCCAGCAAGGTGCCTAAGCTGTTATAGAGAATTTTTTCTTCCTTTCTTCGCTTCCTTTTTTTTTAAATTTAATTTTGCTTTTGGGTTTCTTTTGTCCTAGTCTGGTTTAGGTGTTGATAAGTTGCAGGCTTGACTCGATGGGTGACCTATTTTTAAGCATATCATCGGGCAAGTGCGGGGCATTAATAACATGGTTAACAGTTCTGAGTTAGTTCACTATGTGGGTTTGGCACGGACGCCACATCAGCAGACTATCAAATTTACATTAAAAACTTTTTTGTTTTGTTTTTTGTCATGCAGCTTGTCGACATGTCTTGCTTCTGGAAACTGTTGTCTGTTTTGGTTGGAAAATCTGGTTTGAAGGAAGTGTGCCGCTTGACGTAAGTAGGAGCCAAAGAATAGAAAAAAGAAATGTATTATGTGACCTGCATGTTCCATCCAGTCCTCGTAGGTCAAGGCCATGGCCAGCAGCTGTTTCCGCTTCTCCTCAGTTCGTCGCCTGGCTTCCTGAAACATCGTGCGTGACAATGACATGTAAAGGAATTCAAGGGAGTCGGTTAAGCCGGCGCTGGACTCGGAAGGTCGAAGGTTCGAACCCCCGACAGATACAAAATTTGTAAATAGTTTTTCCGGTGCAGGCGTCTTTGAAATCACTCTCGTGGTGGACAGATGGCGGTAACCTTTTCACGCCCACCCACCTTCCCATATTCAACGAAAGTCAGTGTTCGACGCGAAATGGAGCCCTCTTGTGCTAAGGCCAACAGGAAAAAAAATGCTTACGGTAACCCGACCGACCCTATTTTTTGCCGCCGACCCTAAACTGTTTTTTTTTTTCTTTAGAGAGAGAGAGAGAGAAGAACAGTCATCTCGATCATCCCATGCACTTCGGCCTCTTTGTTTCGTCTGCTGTGGAAGAAGAATAAGTCTGAGCCCTTGTTCTGGTGTGTGTGTGTGTGTGTGTGTGTGTGTGTGTGTGTGTGTGTGTGTGTGTGTGTGTGTGTGTGTGTGTGTTGTTGTTGTTGTTGTTGTTTTGCTTTGTTTGGGGGCTGTTGATGTTTTTGCCTAAGCAGTCATCGTTAGTGCCCACACGCACTGTGCATGTCATTTTCTTCATTATTACCTTTATGTCTGCAATGCTGGCCACTTGGTGAGATCGCCCTTGTTGCCACTCTCTGAATGCCGAGATGTAACCAGTCGGATCTGCCTTTGGGTCCGCTACTGCACCCACCTGTAACACAGATACATGTCTAATGGTTGAAGTCATGCGGCGATGTATAGTGCATCCGACCATTGTGTGTGTGTGTGTGTGTGTGTGTGTGTGTGTGTGTGTGTGAGTTGTGTGTTGTGTGTTGTGTGTGTGTGTGTGTGTGTGTGTGTGTGTGTGCAGCGTCATTGAAGATCTTGGTTTTCATGTGTCAAAATGTGGCGTCAAAAGCTCTCTGACCTGAGGGTCGTGTATCAAATCAACTGACCATATCCACATAATGAGGCAACTTAACAGAAAGATGCATGACTTCATTTGGTAAAAAGGACCTTAGGATTTGAGAAGCATTTATAGCGCTTTTACCACTTGGCCGTACACTGGAATGCGCTTTTCTCTTTATGAAATAATATGAGTTTGTCATCTCTTTACTGTCAATACTTCAAACAGTCGTTTTCTGCCAG
The DNA here is from genome assembly GCA_018292915.2 of Batillaria attramentaria. Taxonomy (NCBI): domain Eukaryota; kingdom Metazoa; phylum Mollusca; class Gastropoda; family Batillariidae; genus Batillaria; species Batillaria attramentaria. The sequence goes on from JACVVK020000792.1 coordinate 27,299, forward strand.
CCTTCTAACCTGTATGAGATCTTTGAGTGGCCGGGACTTTCTTCGATGTAGGGAACCAGGTGTGGCGGTCTGCGGGCGGGACAACGGGCGCTCCTTCAGTTCTTTCAACCACTCGTTGAACGCCTGAGTATTCTCTGCGGTCCTGTCGTCCGCGTCATCATCATCGCTGTAGGTCACAAAGCACAATTCAAATTAGACAGGTTAGGGAGTAAGAGGATCTGCATTATTAAAATGAATTCCCCCCTTTTTCCTAATTTTTTTTTTTTTTTTTTTTTTTGGGGGGGGGGGGGTTGTTTTGAGTTGCTAAAAAAAGCATTTGACCCCAGTTTTGGGTGAATAGAGGGATATTAATTATTTTGGTGTGTTGAAAAATGGCAGCTTTGATTTGAGGGGTGACCTATAATTATTTGACCATATCCTTGGGCGTGTGCCAGGGCATTAATAACGAAGTGCACAGTTTTGTGTATGGGGCTGGGAAGGACGCCGCGTCAACAGACTCTGGAAATTACGTTGTCGGGGCTTGAGTTTTGGCATGCAGCTTGTGGACATGTCTTGCGTCCAGAAACCATTGTCTGTTTTGGTTGGAAGAATCCTAATGCGTTTTCAAGGGCGTATGCTGCCTGACATTTGTAGGAGCCTAAGGGGGGGGGGGGGGGCGGGGGGGGGGGTGGACGTGCGTGTCTGGGGGTTTACCGTCCTTTTTCCACCACATAATAAATTGCTTTTATATAGCGCAGTAACCCAGCAGATGCTGGCTCAGAGCGCTCTACAATTACACACACACACACACACACACACACACACACACACACACACACACACACACACACACACACACACACACCACTTTCATAAAATACAGCTGGGATCTCGATAAAATGAGCTGGGGGAGGGAGGGGGTGGGGTAGTATTTACAGATGGGTAGAGTTGTGCAAGCAACAAAGACCATTTCGCAGCTAATTAACTAAGAGGGAGAGAAGGCTGACTGGAAGAAGTGGGGTTTTAGTTTGTTTTGATATCAAAGACGGGGCAACGAAGAAAAAGCCAGGAGCCAAAGAGTAGCAATAAACTGTATATTCTGTGACCTGTCGTCATCAGAACTTCCGGAGCTGTTCTGTCCGCCTCGCTCCTCCCTCCTCTTCCTGTCCAGCCATTCCTCGAAGGATTCCTTCTGGTCTTTGGCTTTGGGTTTCTCTTTCGGTTTGCTGGTGCTGCGTTTCTGGTCTTCTGCGAGCTTGATACGCCGCTTCATCGTTCGCCACGATTCCTTCTGCTTTTGTCGTGAGACCAGCAGTCGTGATCTAGGGACGAGAATTCTTGCACTGAGCGGATGTTCGGAAATATTCGATCGGGTATACATCAAAGGGTCTAAGCACCCATGAATATTGACATACATATAAAGGGCGTAAGATTTGATAGGCGCCTACTCCCTTTTTCCAGATCGGTTTAGATTTCTGGTTTCACAGCAGTTAGAACTAAACTCGATTAGAACCACTGTTAAACGACCAAACCATCCAAGCTAATTTTTTTAACATGTGGATTTTTTAAACGCCGGTTCAAAGACACTTCCAACTTCTTTGCAACAAATTGACGGAACTATGACAGAACTCTTTGCAATTCTATGTCATAATTAAAATGGCGGAGGGTGTGTGTGTGTGTGTGTGTGTGTTGGGGGGGGGGGGGGTGAGGGGGTGCCAGATAAACGAGTCAAGAAAACGTGTTGCTAACCTTCCTCTTCCAGACGAACGTGTGGTCGTCCCACGTGACGTTATCACGCGGCCACCATCGTCATCAGAGTCCGGATGATTGACAGGTTGTTGCCCTGCCCCCAGTGACTCCAGCCCGCTCGCCGTCTGCAGCTCCGGGGCGCTCCCTACACTCAGCGCTTCCTGGGATCCCATCAGAGAGTTGTCGCCCGCGTGCTTGTCCAGAGGATGGTCCCCGTTGAAGTCAGCGGCCGAGAAGTAGTGAGATTCCAGCCTGCTCGGGGGTCGCCCGGGTGGTTCTTGGGCAGGCACGTGAGGCTCCTTGTCGTGGTGAGGCTGGTGGGAGTCGTTGTGACGTAGACCAGGGTCGATGTAATACTTGTACAGGGCTGACTGCTTTCGAACTCCACTACCACCTGTAGCCCCGTCCGTCTCCCCTTTATCAATGCTCCTGATGGTCGTGGAGATAGCCGGCGTGGTGAGAACTGTACTGGGAACGGCCACAGTCAGGTCGTGGACAGCGGGTCTGAAGGGCAGCATCCTGGGAGAGGCGGACGTCACGGACACAGAGTCGCTCCAGCTCACTCCGTAACTCCTTCCCAGCCTGCTGGTTTTACCGTTGGAGAACTGCGGCGTGCCCGCCACAGAAGGTGTCTGGATTCGAACCTGCATTCCTGCCGCGCTGGGCGTTCGTCCGACACTGTTGGCGTTGTTCTCCCACGTGTAAAACACCTCTCCCCCGCCGATCACACCTTGCCTGGACCTCGACGGCGGTACACCTGAAGCCCTAGAATCCGGGGTGAACCCATTACGAAACTTTCCTTCAGTCGGAGTCCGATGTCTTTGCTGGGAATCACCTCCCGAAGAAGCACTTGCCTCGCGAAACAGCTTCACAGTCGGGGGTCGTTTGTGAGCCGCGATAGGTGTTGATGTGTCTCTAACAGTGGTCGTTGTTTCGGAGGCTCCCGAGGGAATTCTGATGACCCGGAGATGACCGTTCCCTTTCCTAGCTTGCCCTTGAGAAGCCCCTGATGATGAGTACACGGGCCTGGGACCCGTCGCTGATCCGTTGTCACCAGCCCGACCCTGCAGGTAAAAGAAGGGAATTCAAATGAAGCAAGACAGGGATTATAAATTTCCATAGACTTTGTGGAGTTCCTAAAAGTGTATTTGACTCCAGTTTGTGAGAAAAGGTGATAGAAGGCATGTTTGGCGTGTTGACAAATGGCAGATTTGACCTAATGGATGGCCTGTGTTTAACTACATCGCTGGGCGTGTGCAGGGCATGAATAAGAACGCACAGTTTTCAGTTACTTTAGTGTGTGGGGTTGACAAGAAGACCGCGTCAGTAGACCTGGGCCCGCATGTAAAAGTCGAGGTTAGGGCTTTTAGCCCAGGGTTAGAGTCTCACCTTGAAATAAACTAGCTCTAGGGTTAAATTTTTTGTTGTTTCGTTGTTTAACCAGGAAGCGGGTCCATTCCACCATGGTGCCTAAGACGTTAGAGAAGGATTTTTTTCCTACCTTTCTTAACTTCTTCTTTTTTTTTAATTTTGGTTTTGGGTTTCTTTTGTCCTAGTCTGGGTTAGGCCCATAACCGTGGGTTAAATTAACCTCCACTTTTACATACGGGCCCAGGAAAATTAACCTTTCGAGGCATTATTATTATTATTATTTGCGTGCTGTCAATAGTCCTTTTGCTGGAAACCGCATTAAATTTTGTTTTGGTCGAAAACAATTGTGAGAGTTTGTCACGCTGACATAGTAGAATTGAAAGGGCTCATGTGACCTGCAGCTGAAGGTGGCGTATCTTCCTCATGCACTGCTTGGCCACCAGGCGGCGCCCTACGTCAACAGCAGTCACACCATCAACGTCACGTAACTCCAAGGCTGCCCGGTGAGACAGCAGCAGCTCCATCACGTGATCGTTGTCACGTGACAGGGCGGCGAAGAGAGGAGTCCTCCCGAATGGCGTCTTGCCGTTTGGGTTCACTCCTAAACAACACAAACAGGGATTACAAGATTAAATTGATGACACGTGAACCAAGACTGTAGGCATGGACACCTTTTGCCAGTTTTGGCTGAAAAGAAGTCAAGTAATTTCCCGGGTTTTTGGTGTTATTGTTTGTTGTTTTTCTTGTTGTTGTTGTTGTTGTTGTTGTTGTTGTTGTTAGGGTTTTATTTTTGTTTTTGGTTTGTTTTGTTGTTTTGTGTTTTTTCCTTAATAAACTGGTAGGTTGTTTCTTGTTTGACAGAAACAGCTAGTTATCTCAGCAAAAGGGGCCTTAGGTTTTGCTCACTTGTGAAATTATGCGTGAAAACATTTCAACTGAAATAAAATTACAAATACCCGATAATCTATGGACGAGGCGTAAATTGAACACTTCACTCACCGACAGACAGCAGCGCTTTACACATGTCCAACATCCCCAGAAAACTGGACACGAAGAGAGCGACGACCCCTCTCTCCGTCACCAAGTCCTTCACCTTCCCTTCGTCCTCCCCTTCTATAACGACAGCTCCCTTGCGCATGTGCACGGCGCCATGTTGGATGACGTCATCGATCTCGTTGGCCACGATGTGATCGTACAGTTCCTGCCAGCTGTCCAAGAGGTGCGCGCGCATGATGAAGCCGTCCCATACGTTGGCGTCCAGTCTCAGCACGTGATCCTCGTACAGGAGTTGACCTTGAGGGCAGGTAAGGCGGTAGGTCTGAGCGGGAAGGCCTGCTGCCAGCTCGAGCTTTTTGCGCACGACCCTAACAGTAGTCCCGGAGTGAAGGTTACGCAGGGAGCACACGTCCTCGCTTGGGAGGATGACGAAAAGCGTGAACGACATTCTGATCGTGGAAGGTGGGTTTGAGGTCAGTTTTTGTTCCTGTAGAATCACTCGCGTCTGTATTCCTGTGGAATCAGTAACGTCTATATTCCTGTAGAATCACTCACGTCTGTATTCCTGTAGAATTACTCACGTCCGTGTTCCTGTAGAATCACTCACGTATGTATTCCTGTAGAATCACTCACGTCTGTATTCCCGTAGAATCACTCACGTCTGTATTCCTGTAGAATCACTCACGTCGGTGTTCCTGTAGAATCACTCACGTCTGTATTCCTGTAGAATCACTCACATCTCGTAGTTTTATGAGACGCTGGGGGTTCTGGATGCCCTGTAACGCGACATATGACGAGCGTCAAATGCATCTTCATGTGAAGTATATCATCCACGGGTAAAATATTCCTAATGAATTGGATGATCTGTCCCGCACAAAGCTTTATAAAGGGGAAATTCAAAGATGCTGTACTTGTGTTTTTTTTTCTGCTTTTGATGACTCTGTTACTAGGCTAACACGCCTCGTTTCCCCTGTAAACTACGTTTGAGAACTTGTACTTCTCCAGCCTTCGATAAACCCAGCTCATCACAGATGCAATGTCAGGGACCACCATGGTGGCTACATTCTCGCCGCTGAAGACTACAACGCCTGTTATCAGTTATTCAGATACATCGCTGTAAAATATGCAGACGAATAGAAATTCTTTCTTTCAGATTCCCCTTTGAAGTTCTGTTGAAAGCAACCTCACACACACACACGGGGCGTGAGTTTCACAATGCACAGCCCGGAATACGTGTAGGAAAATAACAAGAAGGGATTTATCACTAGAATAACCAGGAGACTGTGAAGGTCAGAGAACTGTACTGCCCGCAAGGGTCACCAAGTACCAGTCCTCAGCACGGGACACGTCTAGGTAAAATATAACAAGAATGGCTTTAATAAACTGACAACTCCAAAGCTCAAACAGCTGTTCTTCTCAAGGGTGGGTGGGTGTTTGGGAGTTTAACGTTCTTTTCCACCACGTACGGGTGATATCAAAGACCGGGCAACGATGAAAAAGCCAGCACAAATATTTGGCCCCAGCCGGGATTCGAACTCAGAACCGAGTATTGGAAGTCCAACGCTCTACCATTCGGCCACCTCGGCGCCCCTGTTCTTCTCAAAGATCACCAAGAAAAAAGTGGAAGTGAACTCTGAGGGGCAGGTGTTTAGCCGCAATCGAAGCAGGTGCACACAGGCACAGGCACAGGGTTTTCTCACTGACATACGCAGGACACTCCGGAGCTCAGACAACTAGTGTCCGCAAAGATCACCAAGACAAATCACGACCCGAACTGTGAGGGGGCAGGCACTCAGTAGGGCTTTCTCGCTAAAACAGTCCGGAAATCCCGAAGCATAGACAACTATACAAAAGTCACCAACACAAAAACAACCCGAACTCCGAGAGGCAGGGGCAATAGGAGCAAGTGCTCAGTCACTGACGTTTCGGGACCCCCAACCTTGCAAGAGTCGATTTATAGAGTTATCAGCGCTCCTAGCAAGTCTTCGCACCTCACACCAAGGCACACTGGTCATTACATCGATTGTGCGTCAACGCTCCTGAGCTATTAGTGCCGGATGAGAAGGTTTCGTAGGTCTTCGCTCCTGCCAAAAGTCTCCCATCCGAACTGTCAGTACACGGAGTGACAGAAGAGGCAAGACGTGAAGATTTCTGTAGGTGCGATTTAGGGTTCTGGAGGAGCCAATGGCGCCGGGAGACAAAGAGGATTTCGGGTCCTTCTGTCTCACAGCACGACCGCAGTGGTATTTTTAGCCTCAGCTACTGTGGCTGGTTTAACTGTCCGAAGGTCATCAGGACAAGCTCCCGTGCTTCCACATTAATGCAGACTTTTATTCACCACTCCAAACGAATTTCCCATTGGAGACAATTAAGCAATTTTAGTTCGAAACTCTAATGGCGTTACACGGTCGCTTTTTAATCGCGAAACACTACACACACCAGAGTGCAGCGCAAAATACTTCATTGAACATCATTTGACCGCTATTCACAAGGAAAAGATCTCATGAAGCGCTTGGGCAAATCTGCACCAGTGATTTGCAAACACGATGTATCCACATCAGGGGCGTAGGAACCACGGGGGGCCCTGGGGGCCCAGGCCCCCGTTCGATTTTTGAAAGGGGGGCCCGAATATCTTTGGGCCCCCCTTGCTTTTGATAAGAGGAGAGGGGGCCCACCAGTGGTGGGGCCCCACTGCTCTGCTGTCGCAGGACACAATCCTTGGCAGTCAACACACACACACACACACACACACACACACACACACACACACACACACACACACACACACACACACACACACCCTTCTTCACCCCGGCCGTATGGCTCACCCGACTTAGTGGGCCCCCCTTCCTCTCATCATCTTCCTACGCGCCTGCACATACGAAATCGAAAGAGCTATGACACACAAACTTCGTCGTATTGGGGTTGTGACTGTTCTCTTCTTCTCTGCCTGTTCCTTCCTCGTGTTCAACTGTGACGACAAGGTCTGAAAAAGAAAAGCAAACGATAAAAGAAAAAACAAAAACCAAAAAAGTTCACCAACAAGACGTAAAATGTAAAACGAGAATAATGTAAATAGCGAATCAATCAAAACATGCGCATTAGGCAAATGGAGGCTCGGTCCACTGTGGCTAGTGTCGAGATATCGGTGGAGCTGGTGAGCGATCAATATTCCCGACTGGCAGTTTCCTTCGTTAGCGATATCTGTTCCGGTCGACAAAGGAAAAGGGGGTTGGTGGGGGAGGGGGGGGGGGCGTGGGGTTGGGGGGGGGGGGAGGGGGGTGGATAAAGAAGTGTATTGTAAGTGTAACGTCAATCGATTATTTATGGGGTCAGACAAGATACGTATTGTCTCCTTTATTTTGATGGGTGCAGGGTTTTTAATCTCTGTAGCTTTCTTTTCCCAGCAGCACTTTTGAGGAGGAGGGTTTTAACGTCGCCTCAGACGGATGACATGAATGCCCAGGGGATACAACTGAATTTTGCTGGATTCTCTTCTGAATGAAAGGTCGATTCACGGTCATTGCTGCTGTTACGTATTACGTATTGTGTATACTACACGACCAACCATTCCTGTCACCGACCGTGTACAAAAGTTAATGTTGCTATTTCTGACCATATTTCTACACTTATATGTAAATATTCCTGTATCATTTGCTTCTTGGCGGCCGCGAAATAGTCTTTGTTGCTTGCGCGGCGTTAAACCCTAACTAAGTAAGTAACGAACTCCTTCTTGGCGGTTCACATAGACTACCTTTCACGAGGAACAATATTTCGTATTTGCTAAGTCTCGGAAAGGCCAGCGCCGCACAATTACTGTTTGCAAACAAGCGATCATTCCCGTGAAATATTTCACTGTAGTGGTCAGGTGAGAGTTGTTTTAGCGTGGCAGAGGGTCGGTAAAATCAATCAGTCGGTGTATTTACGAAGCTGTAAAGTTATGCAAATACCGTAAAGCTGTGTGCTTGAACAGGTGCTCTAAACACACTGTCGTTAAGGTCCCTTTTACAAATATGCCCCCCCCCCCCCTCCCCCTTCAACATGCTTGATGTCAGAGAGCTTGAGTACGTGTGCGCGCGGGCAGCATACATGACACAACGATCACGACGACAGCAGGTCACTGAACGGAAACAACATATTGGGCTGGTGGCCATCTTGTTTTCTTTTTGTTTTTGTTTTGTTTTTAACATCGGGCACGTTGAGTTCGATCCCGGCTGGGGCCACATATTTGTGCTGGCTTTTTCATCGTTGCCCCGTCTTTGATATCACCCTATGTGGTGGAAAAGGACGTTAAACCCCCAAACACCCACACCCACCCTCGGGCACGTTGGGACGTTAAAGCTGGCTAATCAGCCACAAACACAGACACGATTTCGAAGATATCTTTCAGCTTTGATGATTCCAACCGCACTCACCATAACCCCTCCCCCGATCCCCGAAGTTATTCTGAGATATAACAATGTACTGTCAGTATAGGTATATAAAAACTTATGGACACGTACAACGTGTTAGTATGTTACACCCTCTAACCAGCCAGAATAATCACAAGCATTTTCACTCTTACAGCAACGAGAAACGAGTTTTTTGTTTTGTTTTTAACCCACAATAATCGTTCAGTTACATTTATTTCCGTATTGCAATAAACTTGATTGAACCAAACGCGGATGGGTAGGTAGTAGTTCCGGTAACCCATGAGTGATCGGGGAAGTCACATCCAGGAGAGGGACATCATGATTAGGACGGTAGGTGGGTGCTTGAGGTTTAACGTCCGTTTCCACAACATATGTGTGATATCAAAGACGAGGCAACGAACAAAAAAGCCAGCACAAATATACTCCAGTGATAAACGTCCCAGACAGGTTGTGAGCCATGAAAAGCTTACTTTCTCTCTGGACAGTAGCTGACTTATGAAAGATCAGACGATGAGTAAACGCTTGGGTACATACTCCGCTATATCAGTTACATCACAACATAACAGCTTAGAAGTGTCAGGTCCACAAACTTACTTCTCTCTCTCTCTCTCTCTCTCTCTCTCCCACCCCCTAAAAAAAATCGTTTACCGTTGTAAACTTAATTTCTTTTTTTGTTTGTTTGTCTGTCTGTCTATCTACCTGTCTGTCTGTCTGCCCATCTCTCCGCCCCCCCCCCCCCCCAAAAAAAAAAAAGAAAAAAAAAAAGAAATTGATTACCGTTGTAAACTTAATGTCATTCTGTCTTTCTGTTTGTCGATCTGTGTATCTACCTGTTTGTCGGTCTGTCTGTCTACCTGTCTGTCTTCCTGTCTGTCTGTCTGTCTGTCTGTCTGTCTGTCTGTCTCTCTCACACACACACACACACACACACACACACACACACACACACACACACACACACGTACAACCCCCCCCCAATCCCCCCCCCCCATCCCCCCCCCCCCCCCCCACACACACACACGCTCACTCCCCATTTTACTGTTTATCTGCCGGTAAACTTGGATTACAGTTCGCCAAACAGTAGATCGTCATTCGATAGCACGTACTCCTACCTACCAAAGCCAACTCTATTGTGTGGCGGTACACTCGACCTTAAAAGAGCCAAGCAACTAACGGTGAAGTATTACCAACAGTCTCCAATTCACCAGTCAAACACGATAAGGGGTGTGTATACTGAGCGATTAAAGATCGGGTATACAATATTTTTTGAAGCATTCATTTGCCACTAGACTATGCTACAAGAAAATTGTGTACAATGTCGTATAAGCTATAACGCGTACTACTGTTTTATACAATCACAATATTCAAAACCGACAATTACTCTGTTTTATCCTACATAACTTGCAGTTTTGTTATATTGCGTACATGGTGTCCATATGTGTGTGTGTGTGTGTGTGTGTGTGTGTGTGTGTGTGTGTGTGTGTGTGTGTGTGTGTGTGTGTGTGTGTGTGTGTGTGTGTGTGTGTGTGTGTGTGTGTAAGCTGGTTTCTATGAGTATTCTTGGTGAGCCGAGGTGGCCGAATGGTAGAGCGTTGGACTTCTAATGCTCGGGTCGTGAGTTCGTATCCCGGCTTGGGCCAAATATTTGTGCTGGCATTTTTATCGTTGCCCCGTCTTTGATATCACCCGTATGTGGTGGAAAAAGGACGTAAAACACCCCCCCCCCCCCCCCCCCCCCCATGAGTACTCTGAATTTGTTTTTATGTGGTTGTGTGTAACATTTGTTTTAATGTGTTTCCTTTATGCCGCCTGTGTGTCGTCTACTCCACCTGCTTTGATTTTAGTCATGATCATGTTGTTTTTTTGTAAGAATGTATTGTATGACTGTGTGTATGTAACGTATGTAATGTTGTCCTGTTGTAAGGCGCCCACAGCTCCAGCAGGAGGTTGGGCGCCAACAAATTCTCACTATTATTATTATTATTATTGTAATTATTACGATCATCATGTACGGCGCGTAGAGCTTGTTGTGTACAAGCGCCCTATAAGTCTCCTATAGTAGTAGTAGTAGTAGTAGTAGTAGTAGTAGTAGTAGTAGTAGTAGTAGTAGTAGTAGTAGTAGTAGAAGTAGTAGTAGTAGTAGAAGTAGTAGTAGTAGTAGAAGTAGTAGTAGTAGTAGTAGTAGTAGTAGTAGAAGTAGTAGTAGTAGTAGTAGTAGTAGTAGTAGAAGTAGTAGTAGTAGTAGAAGTAGTAGAAGTAGTAGTAGTAGTAGTAGTAGTAGTAGTAGTAGTAGTAGTAGTAGAAGTAGTAGTAGTAGTAGAAGTAGTAGTAGTAGTAGTAGTAGTAGTAGTAGTAGTAGTAGTAGAAGTAGTAGAAGTAGTAGTAGTAGTAGTAGTAGTAGTAGTAGTAGTAGTAGTAGTAGTAGTATTTATTACTAACCTATATATATTATTACTTAGTATATATTACTTCATACAAAGGGGCACATTAATTTTTACAAACAGGGACAACAAATCACATGATCTCTTTTAAAACACATCCATTTATGTCAGTTGATGTTCTGAAAATTCACACTCCCTTTCAAACTTCGATAACTTGACTAGTCATATAACATTGTTCGGGTATTCGACCATAATATACAAAATCAATAATTATCCAGGATTGGTATTTCTTCAGAAGTCTTTTCTTTGATTTCATTTTTTATCAGGCGGACGGAAAAGGGTTCAATGAATGACACTGAAATCTGAACCACCTTCAAAAGAATAGATCAAAAGATGTCCTTTAAAAAAAAATCACTTGAAAAGGGAAGCAGGAAAAATAAATAAAAGAACGTTAATAATGCCTACCTGTGATAAAATTTCAAGCCTTTTGACCAGTGCAGGAAAAATCACAGACAGACAGACAGACAGACAGACACACACACACACACACACACACACACACACACACACACACACACACACACACACACACACACACACACACACACACACGAAGTAAACGCTTCGTTCTCAGCGACTAAAAAGCCACCATAGATCGATATCTGTATATCCTCGTACGTACATGTGTAATTTTCAGTCTGATTGAACTTGTCAGTTATAGGCGCTTGGGGCACTGCTTGCACCTCGGGGTGCCTGAAACATTACACGCACGAGTTGTGTTTGATATTTTGCCATTCTGTGATCACGCTGTCAGATCTGTGGCATAAGAGTCGAGAATGGCTGAGGGTCCGTTTAGGCCGCTTTGACAACTGTGAGCATGCCTGGAGGAGAGGCAAAACCTGATTAAAAATACTGATACTCATGTATGTTGTGTAGGTGGTGAGTCAATTCCTGTATTACAGAAGGGGCACGCCATACGTACAACAGCGAATGTGTTAAGATGCTGACCCCTAATGCATGAACAAATTATTAGTAGTTGAATTTTGGAAGACGAAGTGGCACATCTAGAGAGGACGGACCTTGCTCGAGAGGCTGAGTGGGTGGGTGTTTGGGGGTTAAACGTCCTTTTCCACCACATACGGGTGACATCAAAGACGGGGCAACGATGAAAAAGCCAGCACAAATATTTGGCCCCAGCCGGGATACGAACTCACGACCCGAGCATTGGAAGTCCAACGCTCTATGCTCGAGATGTGATAATTATGCCAGTACTCGATGATGAACTACACTTTATCATTGAATGCCCGATATTTCTAACGTTTTTGTTTTGTTTTTGTTTTTTACCAGACACATTTCTCAGATCAGTTTCGTCTTTCAGTTCTTGTACATTCCTCTTCCGAGTCACTAGACACATCAAAGAATTCAATATTAAATCTTGCCAAGTTCATTAGAAACAGTAAAATCGTCAGAACAGCCAACAGTACGTAATTTCAAAGCTTTTATTTAAGAATCAGTGTTAAGATTTCAAATGCTGTATAAGTGGATGCCTACACTTTTGTTGTTGTTGTTATTGATACCGGTAAGCGGTTTGTATGTTGTTTCCATGGTAACGGCGGTTTTATGTTGTTTCCATGGTAATGAAAACAACATTATAAGATGGGCTGAGGTTTCTACGTCCAAAGACAACTTTTTGTGGTACAAACGCAAGTCACTGGCATACTCAGCGTGTTATTGGCTACCAATGAGCAAACTCATCCCCCTGTGCGTGTTTGAGTGTGCTACATGTATGACTGCCCTTGGCTACCGTTTAGTAGACCCTTCACTGGTGTATGTTTTCAGTCTGATAGTGATACTTGTATGACTCTGGAGTCATCCCCGCCTCAACTCTACCCAAAGATCTATAGTCCCTGATCACCAACACAATGTCACGATATCGTATGATAAAATAGCACACGACTCCATCGTATCCTAGCTTACTTCCACGTACCGGAGGACTTGCAAAGCCCCCAAGGCCGACAATTCAGAAAAACCTACTCGAGAGTTGTCCCGCGCGTCCCTCCACTCAAACTTGCCCAGACGTTGGACAGGGTCCAAAAAAAGTTGCCAAGATTTGTAAGCAAGCCTCTTACTACAGAAGATAACAGGTTGAGCGAAGTGCAGCAAAGCTTATCGCTGTATACAATCAAGTTCAAAGATCTGTTCAACAGGCTATCCACTGATCAATCACAGTACGTGTATCTGGACGCATTATTAAAAAGTGACGCCAAGTGGGGGTGAACCTTTACAGACATGAAGCGCGAATGAAGTGGCTACAGTGCAGAAGAGTTTTTTTTTTTTTTGGGGGGGGGGAGGGGTGTATTGTTTTGTTATTTTAAAATTCTGTGTCAATAATTATTCTGTTAGTTAAATTAAGATAAAACCATTCAAGTTTTAACTTTGGTCTCGTTATGGTTGCACCCCAGACTTAATCTGTCAATGATTTTACCCGAAGAAGTTTACTTTGGCTAAAATACTGGTTAGACAGTACGTATTTGTAAATCTAAACACTCTCTCTTTAAACGAACAGCTTTGCGTTTGATAAGGATATGATTGTCCACCTATCATTTCCTTCAACCTTGCTCAAGAATGTCACAGTCTTCAAAACAAACTAAAAACTGGTTAGTGATCGATAATGGACGACTGCACTCTATGTGTATCAAAAGGGGCGAGCCCTCAGAATTCGCGACCCACGGCATAATAGCACAACGCACGACGCAAACGTTCTTGCCAGACACTACAAAGAGGGAAGCACGTGTAATTCGATATGACTGAAACGTGGGAAAAAAGGCAGGAAGTTCATTGAAGTTATTTGAGGAAAAAGACATTACGTCAACCTCTTCCACCTTGAAATAACCCCCTTTTTCCATAAAATGACGTCAGTGAACGCATTGTGTATACACGGCAGAGAAAAGGGGTGGGGTTTGACCTCAGAGTTTGCCGAAAGGAATCGTCTATTTGCCGGGAAAAGGAAATAAACTGCGTCTTACCTTATTTTCACACATCAAGACACTACTACCACACAGACTTAACTTCTGTCGCATGGTTCTACACTGTCAGTCAGAATGTCACACGAAGACACGGTAGAAAAATACCATACTACAAAGTCACAGGCGCTCTTCAAGCACTCCGCCACGCTTGGCAAACTGAGCAGAAGAATTAACAGCACTTCGCGTGCTCTGTGAACTCACTCAAGCATGCCATTCTGTGACTGAGAACGTGGCAACCAGAGAGCAGAGAAGAGATCGCGAGGCCATGATGAACTATAGATCCCCCCGGTGTCGACTGCGGAGTTTTCACAGGAATTGATTCCCACCGATTAGAAGTCCCTGGTGTGTAAAGTTCATTGGATATCCATTAGAGTGGTAGATATGGTTGGCCCTATCTGGTAGAATAGTTTCTGTTTATACCTCAGGAGAAAAATTAAAGGGACCCTCTCCCAAGAGAGAGAGGGAGAGTGAGTGAGTGCGTGAGTTTTTGAGGCTTAACGCCGCGCAAGCCACAAAGACTAATTCGCGGCTAGAGAGAGAGAGAGAGAGAGTGGCACCGAGTCAGAGACGGAGGGAGAACATCAGTACACCACCACAACCACCAACAACAGCAGAAGGGCAAAACACAGTTCAGTTAGAGATTTGAACTAGTGCACTGATCGATCAAAGGTCATGAACTGGTACCAGTCTGAAAGCAGTTTATTAAACTAAATCACCAGAAGTAAATTTGTTTGGCTTGTTGTCCCCTGAGCTTGCTTTTACCCTTTTGGTATCTAAGGAAATGGCAGTGAACCGCCTCACGTCTGCTTATCAGGACACAAATGGAGTGTGCGGTCAAGTTTGGTGCTTGTTTGGAGTACCCTGTTTTGCGAGTGTGCTAGATTGTAGTGAGTTTTGTTGTCACGAAACAGCGTGATTTTTTTTTATTTGGTAGGGCAAAGTGCATGCCAGGGGGTAGCAAGAGGAGGCAAGCTGTCAGTGAAGCTGGGACTGTTTCCGCAGAAAGTAGTCTAGCGTTACTAGGGGCGGTCGGTGGTCTAGTGGTTAAGAGACTTGTCACCAATGCGAGATGTCATGGGTTCGAGTCCCACTCGGGGCAAAGAATTTTTCCTTCTCGTATGTGGCACCGATCATTCGCGCCGATCGTCGGGGGGGCGGGGGGGCGGGGGGGCGGGGGGGGGATCTCTCCGGGTACTCCGCCCCCCCCCCTCTGCTTTGGAAATGTTCAGCCCAACAAACTTGAAAAATAAATGCAAATCTAAATTCCGAAATTTAAATAGCTGAGCTGACCCTTCGCACCACGTGATTGTAATGTGTTTATGTCCAGTGTGTGAGAGATTGGGTGTGCTTCACGTGAGCGTGCGTGTTGGGTTCAGTTCGCGGCGCTTTGAGCCGATTCATGAAATTGGCTAAAGCGCCTATACAATACTCATTATTTTTTTTTTTTAATATTATTACTCCAATGGGTGTATGAGCGAAAGGAGACATTCAAGTTTTCTTTTAAACTCGTGCCAGGTACGTGCCCTTGAACGGTTTGTGCACGGTAATCTTCGTCTCTAGCTTAAAGCATTATTAGGGGTGACTATGATGCCTGATGCTCATAGGGAATATAAAGGCATTTTGAGGCTTCGTGCTTTTGTCTTCTTTGACCCTCACGAGATCACTTCACCGTAATGCCACAACCAACCACCCAACACACAAACATTTCACAGGGTCTTAATGTATCAGATGGTGCAAACATGATCTGAACCACCCTTGGCCGTCAATAGACAGGGCGTGACGTGTTCGCTTCAGTTCTAAAGCACATGATACGTATCACTTTATCAGTTAAGCAGTTTGTCCTGTTTGACTGTCTATAGCGTTTGACGCCAGTAGTAAAAAGAGCCGCCCTGCTCATAGCGGTATTTGATACGAAGATAAGGAGGGACAGCGTGTTGGAAACAATACAGCAGGTGGTTTATTGTGACTCTGGTACACTAAAACTTTACTGACGACGTTCAACTGTGTCTGAGAGGCGAAGCAAACACGTGCTAGACCCAGCTATCACGATAGCTGATTCGGTGAACACTTGGAGAAGACTGCATGCTGATTGTCGATTAGCAGTAATATGACCATGTTCTGCCTGCTGCCCCCTCCTCCCCCACCCCCTTGCCCCTCCTCCCCTCTGCCGAGCCGGGACAGTCGAATGGTACAGCGTTGGACTTTCAATGTTCAGGTCGTGAGTTCGAATCTCGGTTGGGGCCAGATATTTATGCTGGCTTTTTCTCGTTGCCCCGTCTTTGATATCACCCATACGTGGTGGACAAGGACGTTAAACTCCCAAACACCCCCTCCCCCCCTTTTTATTGTAAGGCCCATGACAAACAGATTCTGAAATAAGGGTAATGTATAGTATTTGCCTACACACATTCCCAATGAAGATCTCAAACGAAGGACTGTTTTGGACGAGATAGTTGTCTAACAACTTAGTTTTCTCTGTCTGGTTCTTGAGTTTAAAAGGTTGGTTCCTTGTCTGGTTGTTTGTGGTTTCTTTTCCTTTGAAGGATCTACCACCTCAGGTTGACACGGAATTCAAATCAGTTCAATAAAACTTTATTTGTTCCCAAAGGACAAATACAAAGGGCCGTTGGGAGGGCATAACACTAATAATTAAATAACTCAAGCTTTGGAATTCAGTCTCAGATATACCTTATCACATTATCATATTATGACTCATATCACAAAATACCACATCATACCACGTCACATTTTATCATATCATACAAAGTCAGGGCAAATAGAGGAAAATCAAGTAACGCTTGGATACCAGCACGGATTTGAACTCATGGTCCGAGCATTCACAGTCCAACGATCTACCAGCTCGGCTGCCCTGAGTTTGACATGGCTCACAGTGTAACTCGTCTTCCACCAGATACAGCCTTCACAAAAAGTTAAGGATCACTTGCAAATATCATTCAACTTTTGTCGTGGTGGCATGCTGGTGTAGTGCTGAACATCGCTGAAACGGCGGCTTATGTAGGCAAACAAATGAGCACAGTTCATAACCAGGGATGCATTCTTTGACCTGCATCTCATTTTGGCCGTGCAGAAAGCCCCAGGTATCGCTCACTGAACACTGAAACTCGGTCTAGTTTTGCCTAAATTGCAGATTTTCAAACGCGCCAAGCATACTGTGTGACGCGCACGTGCCATCCACACAGTGGTCGCCATGTTCACTAATTACCCCCCTAACCTTGCTACCCAATTTTACGGGAAAAATCTTATCCGTTTATTTTTTCTGATTTATTGAAACTGTGACCCATTATGTTGACTGGTCCTTAACTTTTTGTGAAGACTGTAATAATATTGCTAGCACAAAATGACATGGGTATGCGTGTTTGCGTGACACGAGCTATTGTCTACAACATTCGGTTCCTGACTCACGTGTCGTCCTGACATGACAACAAAAGGGCTCAGACGCTTGTAAACCGGTTTACGATTGACTGGGTTTCCCAATCACAGACTGATCTAGATATTTTGTTAGGATGGTCCGTGTGTGATAGTGTAAAAGCTGCATGCTGCGATCGAGAGGCATTGAGAGGTGAATTCCGTTGTCATCGATTGTGTACGTAGCATGTATGTTACCAAAGGATTATTTGCACGCAGGCACGCACGCACGCATGTACACACACACACACACACACACACACACACACACACACACACACACACACACACACACACACACACACACACACACACACACACACACACACAAGCGTCACTCGAGTCATGAAAACCACCGAACCCGAAACCAGTGGCCCAGTGTATAGATTTCCAATCAATACCTTTTGTATGTGTATCGAAGTCGGTCCCAGTTTACGGGAGAATGGCACAATACATAGCTTTTGTGTGCTTAGTGCTCTATGGGAGCTGTTGTATCACCGGCTCTGGAATATGATCTCTCATTTGCACACAATTCCGGCTGAGCCGGCCCAGCTCTAGGTTATCCGCAGCATCGCGTCTATATAGTGTACAAGTGTAATGCAGCACAAAATAACGATAGCTCGGTGGCAGCGGTTCATTGGACCGAAGGCGAATGTCTGTCTGTTGTTCTGCCTCTGGTGTGTGTGTGTGTGTGTGTGTGTGTGTGTGTGTGTGTGTGTGTGTGTGTGTGTGTGTGTGTGTGTGTGTGTTTCTCTGTCTGTCAGTCTGTCTCTCGTTGGACCGAAGACGAATGTCTGTCTGTTGTTCTGACTGCCTGTCTGACTGCCTCTCTCTCTCTTATTTCTTCAGTGCACCAGTATAACACTTGCTATAAAATTTCATACAAAATTTTGAATGTTGCTGTTTTTACTGGGTCGCTTGAAAGAGGTAATATTATCCCAAATCCATTATTCAGTAAATTCATTCATTCATTCATTCTCTCTCTCTCTCTCTCTCTCTCTCTCTCTCTCTCTCTCTCTCTCTCTCTCTCTCTCCGACATGGAAATCACAACGGCAGGCCCCGATTGCATATTTCAATGCACTTTCTTATCTTATTTCTGTGTGCAGCATAACTGATAAGTCTCGTTCCCCACAACATAATCATAAAATAGAATTCCACTCTCCACACACATAGTACATACTATTCACGTCCACTTTTTCATTTTTTTAATCCTGACCCAACAGCAACCCTCACTCACCCACGAAATAATGCACTAAGGTTCCAGCCACGTTGAATAGTCCTGAAAACTTATGGCTAATCCTCCGTATAAGCGGTCGTTTCTGTTTAGCCTTTCTGGAGGTCCGCGACCAACAAAAGACAGCTTTGACAGCACAGAGATCAACACAACTCAATAAAACTTTTCACTTTAGCCTGACTACCTGATTTTTCTAAAGCATAAACCCCGCCACATACCCCGTCACTTAACAACGCACAAAGGCGTGTGTAGAAAGTACGAAAGACAGCAAATAAATTGTTGAAAAAGGGCCCTGGTGTTAGCAGTATTGGATTTCAAAACCGCCAATCAAATCTGTCTTGAAAAGGTCCGTATACTGCTTTTATTTGCGTCAGCGGGACGTGTTTGAGTTTTCATGTAAGTGTTTGGGGGTTTTGATCTCTGCCGTATGTATATAGATGGGATATATCAGCACGGATGATTAATGGGAATAGCTGTCAGAGGGGGCAATCAGACTAAGTCACTTAGAGAAGTTTTTGTTGAGTTTTTGACAAGCGGTTGGCCATGGTGCATTGGGGTGAGGCTTAGATACGATTTACTTCGTTCTGAAGAGAGCAAAACACGTAACGCGAAAACATAACAGGTTTAGCAGGCGGTGGTAGTGAAGTTCTGCCCCCCCCCCCCTCCTGCCCCACCATTCTTAGCCCCGTCCCTCCGGTTAAGATTTATCCCACCCCCCCTTCCTACTTACGCCCTACCGCTCCCCCCCCCTCCACACACACACACACACACACACACACACACACACACACACACACACACACACACACAGAGGGAAAGGGAGAGAGAGAGAGAGAGACGCATACTCAGTCTCGTGTCTTAATATCTTAGATACGTCTAATAGTTTGGTGACAACCGTAAACAAACGATTTCTTGATTGGTTAATTATTTGATTAGTCTGCCTGCTTGTGAAGTTTGTTGTATGATTAGGGTTTCATACAGCTGCGTAAAAGACCTGATTGTACATTTCATATTAAGGTCTCTGAGCTTCGAAATAATTAATGCCAGTCCTCTTGAAATCAGTGGTACCGTGCAACCAAAAAAAAAAAAAAAAAAACCTCCTTTTTCCAAATAGCGGCCAGCATGTCAGAGTAGACATAGAATAAAAAAAAAAAAAAAAAAACCAAACAAACAACTTGCCGTTAAAGGACCCATGAAAGGCTGGTAGATAACCCAGTAGGACACGTATCACACTTACCAGCAAGACGAGATCAAATACCACCTCATTCCTGAGACTTACCACGGGTCTTGCGTCACTGACAGTTGCAAGAGGAGATAACCCTGTTGTGTTGTTAGCACATCCGGGTGTCGCTGACGGACAATGTCGTGGGATTGGATGTTTTGTGTTAGGGGAGATAAGGCTGGCGGCACTGTGTCCACACGAGAACATTCCTACCTGGTATATATGGTAGAACTACAATACCATCATTTGGACAAAAAGGGCCCAGACGCCTATCAAGTTTACTTCTCTAAACAAAGAACCACGTCATGAGATCCTAGCAACATGAGTAGTTTCCAGATACATTATGTCTACAGATCCAAAAATAAGGGCACATTAAAACACACACACACACACACACACACACACACACACACACACACACACACACACACACACACACACACACACACACACACATGCCATTTATGTTGTATTTTGTGTCTTGTTTTCCCCTGATGAAGGGCCCGCTAAGGGCCCGAAAAAATTGGGTAACATACTTTGTTTCGCTTTCTAAGAATAATAGTTGATCACCGGTTCTAATGAGTTTCTTTTTTAATCATTGTGTGTGTGTGTGTGTGTGTGTGTGTGTGTGTGTGTGTGTGTGTGTGTGTGTGTGTGTGTGTGTGTGTGTGTGTGTAAAATACAGCCTGGTACCCTTGCATCAAAACCTGTATTACGGAGATCACAAATTTTGCCATTGCGAAAGTGCCATTTCCTTGCGCATGAGTTGGAACTGCTAATCATAACCACCTTGTAACGACGACTCGTATGCAGGGGACCGGGCAGAATTGTTTTCCTAGCTCAGGCGGCAAATTAACTGACCTGCCGGTAAGAGGTGCAAGTGCTATTGCGGCGTCTGCTGACTGTTGATTTAACCAGCGAACCGTGTCACAGATCGACCTGTGGATCAAGGTAACCCACAATGCAAATGAGGATAGTAGAGAGCTGGACTAGTGTGGAAGAGGGGGGAGGGGGGAGGGAGGGGGGGGGTTGAGGGGGACTGTGTGTCCAGTCTGGTGTGTTTGTGTCAAGTGTGCAGACCGGCCGGCTTCAGGTATGAATCTAGTGGTTTATAGAGGGTGGGTGTTTGGGAGTTTGACGTCCCTTTCCACTGCGTAAGTATCTTTCTGTTATCATTGAATGCTCAGCGTCGTGTAAGAGGAATATCTTTTTTAAGGACAATAAATGTGTATTGTATTGTATTGTATTGTATTGTATTGTGTTGTGTTGTGTTGTATTGTATTGGTAATATCAAAGACGGGGCAACGGGAAAAAAGCCAGTTCAAATATTTGGCCAGGAGCCAGGATTCCAACTCACGACCCGAGCATTGAAAGTCCAACGTTTTATCATTCGGCTATCCCGGCTGCCCTGGCTTGTAGAGATTTTACCTAAAATTCATTGTGTTGATGGCTATTTAGTCTCTGAGTACACACACACACACACACACACACACACACACACACACACACACACACACACACAGCCCTGCACAAGTAACTGCCCAGTAAAGCGGAAACACGAAATCATATCCTACATAAAAAAAAATTAACCCGGTCTAGTCCGTTCATAAACCTCACTCCCAATATCTACACACAATGCCCTGCTTGATACCAGTCTTATCGGCAAAGAAACCTTCTTCTGTGACCTTCCCCTGTTATTAAAATTTCCCCCAGTGCGTATCAGGCCACACAGAGGCCGCCTTTTCAATCCTATGCAAACCTCACCGCTAATAAACTGCACAGTCTGAAACCTAAGCATTACCTGCACCTATTAATTTTGCGCCTGGTAAGTAGCATGTCTTATCGTGTCTCTTGATAGCCTAACAAGCACTTAGGGAGAACACTTGCAAGTGTCCAAGCTGCACGGTTCCGCCATGATACGTACTTTTTATATTTTGCTTATCGACTGATCGAAGAGCTCTGAGAGGGGAGATAAATCATGTACAGCGCAATCAAACCACTTCACGATTTTTGTATACCGGAGGCTGTGCATTTGCAGAACACTCGCGCAAAAATATTCCCGGATCTCTGCAGGTGGTTGTAAGTGCTGTTATGGTTCTGTGTGCATGTCTGTCTGTCTGTCTGCCTGTCTGCCTGCCTGTCTGTCTGTCTGTCTGTCTCTCTCTCTCTCTCTCTCTCTCTCTCTCTGTCGTATACTACAATTTCAAACACCATGCTATCTACTTCTTCGCCTATTTTCCGATGTGTTTCCTTAGACTATCTTGCGCTTCTTTCTATCTTTGCATGTTTAATTTTTTTTTCGTCCTTCTATTTTCTTATTAGATTTAATCCTTTTGTGCCTGGTATACTTTTTGTCATGTTAGCCTTTCGTTTTTAGTGTTTCTAGATTAGCAGGACAGCTTGTGAGATAGGCAGACCATGCCTACAAGTCTTTATCCTGAAATAAACGTTTCAGTCAGTCAGTCAGTCTCTCTCTGTGATATTTCTGCTGTTACAGGTCTGTCTACCTCTGTCTCTCTTAATTAAACCGAAAGCTTCAGCTTAACTGATAAATCTCTCTCTCTCTCTCTCTCTCTCTCTCTCTCTCTCTCTCTCTTTCTCTCTCTCTCTCTCTATTTCTGCTGTTACAGGTCTGTCTACCTCTGTCTCTCTTAATTAAACCGAAAGCTTCAGCCTAACTGATAAATCTCTCTCTCTCTCTCTCTGCTATTACAGGTCTGTCTCTCTGAATTAAATCGAAAGTTTCAGCCTAACTGATAGAACTCTCTCTCTCTCTAACACACACACACACACACACACACACACACACACACACACACACACACACAGAGAGAGAGAGAGAGAGAGAGAGAGAGAGAGAGAGAGAGAGAGAGAGAGTCCCCGACCACAGAAAATGCTTTCCAACCCTTTCGCAATAATGCAGAATTTTTCACGACCGCCTGTGCAGCACAGAAGCCGGTGTAGGATCCGGTCCGGTCCCCCCTCTGAAGTAGTCCCCCGGGGGACCAATTCGTGGCAAAAACTGCTCTATAATGGTCCCCCCTTAGACATCCAGCCTCGTTTTCGACTGGTCCCCCTGGGCGATTTTGGTCCCCCCTCGCATCCAAAATAGGCCCCCCCTCGAACTGGTCCCCCTCTTTTCTAACCAATGTAGAGCTATGTCAGTATTTATTTTTAACTTTATTGTTATAGTGTGTGTCAACTCAGTAGAAAACGTGACTCTGGATCTCTCACTCACTCTCTCTCTCTCTCTCTCGCCCCCCACACTTTCTCTCCTCCCCCCATCTCTCAAACACACACACACACACACACATTATGCACGCACGCACGCACGCGTGCACACTCACTCACGCACGCAAACACACACACACACACACACACACACACACACACACACACACACACACACACACACACCTCTTTCGTTATATGTATAATTATTTTCATTTTTGTACAGAGATGTTATTCAAGATGATCTTGAACTGGGTCAAGGTTACAGTGTCAAATCTAAACTTTTAAAAGTGATTTAACTTCGTAGATTTGCCGTTCTATGTAGCCTATACTTTTGTTTTTTATTTTCTCTTCTTTTTTTTTGTGGGATGAGAAAACGGTCGCCACTAAAAAACAAAAGTATAGGCTACATAGAACGGCAAATCTACGAAGTTAAATCACTTTTAAAAGTTTAGATTTGTTTTCTCTTTTCTTTTCTTTTTTGTGGGATGAGAAAACGGTCGCCACGCTTCTTGACACGTCACGTGACTCGTGTCAAACATGCCTATAATTATAAATGGTCGCCACGCTTCTTGACACGTCACGTGACTCGTGTCAAACATGCCTATAATTATAAGTACACGACAATTCATTCCGTCAGCCAGTCTTCGTTTTTCATTGACTATCATCATGGACGACACTCTGTATGACAACGTGTTGAACTATTTGAAAAATGGCACTTACCCTCTGACCGCGAAAGGGGAAAACCGTGATGTGACTAAAGTTAAATACTGACATAGCTCTACATTGGTTAGAAAAGAGGGGGACCAGTTCGAGAGGGGGCCTATTTTGGATGCGAGGGGGGGACCAAAATCGCCCAGGGGGACCAGTCGAAAACGAGGCTGGATGTCTAAGGGGGGGGCCATTATAGAGCAGTTTTTGCCACGAATTGGTCCCCCGGGGGACTACTTCAGAGGGGGGACCGGACCGGATGCTACACCGGCTCTACAATGACACCACCCTAAACCAGCAATCCACCCCCAAGAAACAAAACAGCAATAACCATTAAACTGATCTCACCTGACACAGAATACTCCACACAGACACAGACACAGACACACACCCCTCCGACCAGTCGGGTTTAAAGCCCCTTGTGGCGGCGGTGCGGTGCTATATCCACAGACCTCGTCAGTACGACCAGGCACACAACACAACACAACACAACACAGCACAGCACAGGCCCCGTGATTCACTCAACCCCCGACTGAAAGGATCTAGTGATCGGGGTATTGAATGTGACCCTCCCGGCGTGCTATGCGGGTAGGTCTACCCGCAGTAGGTGGCTGGGGGAACGGGTATAGCTAGCGTTTGCCCCTGTTACGATAGCCTGACAAACAGATCTGACCATGCCGGCTGACTGGGACGGTAGGCGTTCTGCCAGGCATTCTGTGCCATTGATTTGAAGGAGCGTATTAGTGAATTCAGGGACACGCGTGTGTCTACTGGTGTTTTGTATCTTTCCAAATTGCCAGACACATTAGGTTTTTACTGAAATTTCAGGCGTTACAATTTAACTATAATAATAATAATAATAATGAGGATTTCTATAGCGCCTAATCTCTGAAGCCGGGGCTCTAGGCGCTTTACAAATGTATACAAAAAGGTGATAAATAAATACAAGAATAATACTAATAGATAAATAATCAGCTAAACAGATACGAATAAAAAGCGTACATACATACATACATACATACATACATACATACATACATACATACATACATTGCATTACATACAAATAGTCAGACATACAGTCAGACATACATACAAGCACTGACACCTACATACAACGGGTTGGTGTTGATAACTGGCTGAATGATTTATCTGAAGGCTGATATGAATAGATGCGTTTTAAGGGCGTGTTTGAATGACTGGGCAGGTTGATTGTGTCGTATTTCCTGAAGGAGGCTATTCCAGAGGACCGGGCTTTGGAAGGAGAAACGGCGCTGGCCGAGGGACTTTGTTCTAACGGTTGGAGTAGTGAGAATTCGGGAGTCGGATGAGGAACGCAGCTGTCTGGAAGGGGTGTAGATGTGTAAGAGTTCAGAGAGATAGAGAGGTCCATAGCTTACCATACCATAGTTTACGTATTGTTAATACGGGGGAGTCGAGACAGACAACTGGTAGAGCGTTGGACTTGCAATGCTCGGGTCGTGAGTTCGATTCCCGGTTGGGGCCAAATATTTGTGCCAGTCGTTTTCTCGTTGCCCCCGTCATCGATACTTGGTGGAAAAGGACTCCCAAACACCCACCCACCCACCAACCTGCCCGTGTCTTTAACACAACTAGTATCAGGCGGGTTATTATCAGAGGGCTAATGCACCTTCCTATAAGCGAAAACGTTTGAAAAACGCGTGTCTTGTCTGTGTCTTCCTGACCACGTTTGGAACCTTCTAATTTTGATGGTAAACATGCTTACTCTACAACAGCTCTCCTAAATGTAAAACTTAAACCATCTCTTTACAGGCACAAACTGCTATGCCGAGAAAATGCCGGTAAAGGAAAATAAAAATAAAGCAACAAAAAACTGTGATTGTCGCTTTAACCAGTCACAAACACTTTAGTGTCTGGGTGTGAATGAATTAGCAATAAACAACTTGCAATGTTTACAGGTCGAAGTGAAGTGGTGTGTGAGTGTAGACACCCAGCCGCCATAAAATTGCAACCGTTTTACAGCCTGAATGCAGACTTTGGGGTGTATGAGTGCCCGTGCTTGCGTCGTCTCAGAATGCACCACATTAGCAAGAATCACTCCTTCTCTGTTTCTGTCTCTCCTTCTGTTTGTCTGTCAGTCTCTTTGTCTGGCAGTCTGTCTCTTTGTCTGGCAGTCTGTCTCTTTGTCTGTCTCTTTGTCTGTCTCTTTGTCTGTCTGTCTGTCTGTCTGTCTGTCTCTCTCTCTCTCTCTCAAAATATATGCGCGTTTTGAAATATTTCAAAAACACATTTCCGTCATGTGTGTGTGTGTGTGTGTGTGTGTGTGTGTGTGTGTGTGTGTGTGTGTGTGTGTGTGTGTGTGTTTGAAAATATTTACAGCATGGTGAGTTTCCAGAAGAGATGATTAGCATCAATACTTCTGATCACTAATTAACGTTATTATATGGTCAGCTAACACAGTGATAAGTCGTCTTGCGTCATTGCAGAAAGCACGTCATAATTTGATCCAAAATTGCATCATATATAGTGCAATTGGAAACACTGTTTTTCTTTCATTCTCGGACCAACGTCTTGCAAGGAGATTGGCCAAATATTCAGCGATGCGGGATGCAGTCTGGTTTGAAAATGAGCTGCCATATTTGTCACTGACACACCGTAATCTGCTATCTTTCGGCCATCATCATACACGGTCCTTATGAAGAGCAGCCCTGGACAATTCCAAGAACGGATATCTGGATGTACGGCTCTTGATAGCATGAGTCCGTTTCGGAAACTTTCAGGCGAATGGTAAGCAGACAGACATTTTGGTTGCGCCTTTCAGCAAGCAGATAAACTTACTGAAAATCGTGGCCGGATTGAACACGCATGATTACATAGGTCGGGCTCTAAATCGTTCGCACTCACAAACGCTAGACTTACAAAGGTACACAAGGCAAAGACATACAGATGCCCTTGGACGGGAGCAACACAAAAATTTTCATTTGCATTCATCAGGGTGTCAGTGTAGCACCATGACTTGACAAGAGTGCGCATGTCCTTCCTTGTACGTCGTTATTGCTACAGAAGTCAGTGTGATGGTTTTTAGTTCCGCGTCCACGACACCCAGGCGTTGTTTTGTTTGTAGTATGAAATATTTGAGTGAATTCCAAATGATTTTGGGTGCTGATTTCAAATCTAATGTGGAAGTGTTCAGCGCGAAATCATGTATGGCTGATTTTAGAAAGACATTATACTTTGAAAGAGCCATTGGTGCAGAATACAAAATCTTCTTCGTCGTAAGTGTCGTAAGTTTCGGTTTGCTCCAGTGTGAGTCGAGGAATAGCCCTCCGGTGTCTCTCTGTCTGTGTGTGCTTTTCTTCCTCAGTCTGTGCGCCAAGGCACTGGGCTGACCACGTGGCATTCCATGCCATGCTCTCCTGCCAAGAACTTCAGAACGTGCGATTACATCAAAGTCTGCGTTGAATGCAGTGTCCGCCCGGCAAAGGCAATAACCACTCGTAGGTGAAAATAGAATTAGCGTCGCTGCAAAGCGCACTCGTTTTGAACGCTGATGCGACTGACGTCAGTTTAGTTACGTCACGCTGTGACGCTTTCTCAGCATTCGTAGAACCACGAGCTAGAGTGAAAGGTCAGGCGCATGTACGAACTGTGTGCCAAGCCAAAATAGACGGGGGATTCCCCACCAGGATGCGAGGGCGTCTTCAAAGTGACACCCATGTCTAGACTTTGAAGATGGATTTATTTTTATTTTTTTTATTTTTTTTTAAAGCTCGTGTATTTGAGACTGGCATCAATCAAGATGTGTTAAACAGCTGTAATCCCAGAAAAATCCATAATTTCCAGTGAGGGATAATAAAGATAATTATATTGAATACATTGTTTTGTTTACCACATTGGCAAAGAACACTTTCGTGCAGTGAGCATATAAAGTTGTTTCGTTGAAAATGATCATGGATTTTGTGTACAATGCCAACAGACGCTTTGTTTACGAAGTGAATGTGAACCAAAATGCAAAAATGTAAGCGATTGCCTGCATGAATCCCAGGGTCGCCTGCGCGACTAGTCTTTTAAATAATGACCTTTACACTAACAATGTGATATTGCGGGCGAGTGTGCGAGGAAAACCACTCTTACAGTGCCTAAGGATATTTTACGTTATAATCTCTCAACTACTAATCCCGGCTGGGGCCAAATATTTGTGCTGGCTTTTTCATCGTTCACCCGTCTTTGATATCACCCGTATGTGGTGGAAAAGGACGTGAAACCCTAAACACCCACCCACCCACCCTAACAACTATTACATACCAACGGGCTGTAACCTTTGAAGAGTCTTTAAACGTTAAAGGTTTAATTGTTATTGGCACTGTAAGACAGTAAGGGGAGCCGGGGTGGTCGAATGGTAGAGCGTTGGACTTCTAATGCTCGGGTCGTGAGTTCGATCCCGGCTGGGGCCAAATATTTGTGCTGGCTTTTTCGTCGTTGCCCCGTCTTTGATATCACCCTATGTGGTGGAAAAGGACGTTAAACACCAAAACACCCACCCACCCCTGTAAGACAGTAATGCCCCAGTTCGACACTACTATTGGTCAGCACGTTACACAATTACTGGTGTCCATTTCTAACAAATCAATGTACACCAGCGTGAATTTTGCGAAAAGATGTCTAGGGATGCCAGTGCCGCACAAAATACGTGTGTTTGAAAACTGGAGACGATGTATGACGCAAAACGCACGTGAGTGACGTCAAATTCATGTACAGTCGTGGTTCCGTGCATATAGCAGCTGCTGCCTACGATAAGTACTCCTTAATATTAGAAAATTCTGCCCAAAGTTCCGACCGCGTCACAATGACCACCCTCCGTTTCTTCTCATTCTCATTGTTGGACTATGTATGTGGTGAAAATATAACTGCCTTGGGACAGCAGCATAATTTCATCGTTTTCATGTTTCTTTCGGGCAACTAAGTAGGCGCCCACCTTAAGCTATGCATTTTTTTTTTTTTTTTTGGTACGTTTGTAAAAGTTTCTATCGCGTGATTCGGATTACTGCCCCTAGTATGCTTTCGAAAGCAGAGTGATGATGTCAGAAAGTGACGTCTTTCTGACGTCAGAATAGTCGTAAAACAGCTGGTTGTGATACAGTATGACGGCATTTCCATGGATGCAATCGGCATGGAAGGATACAGATCTAGGATTTCTAGACAATGAATTCTAAAAGACCTCCACTGATATCGCTGATTTAGCACGTGTTCGCGTTAAATGGTGACAGCACTTGCTGCAGAAAGCTGTCGTACAATCTATGGTTTCGATGCTGCTGTCCTTAGGCGAAGAACCATCTCAGCTTCGTCCCATTCTTCAAAATGTGTCTTTACATGTCTGCTTCTTCTTCTTTCAGACTTTTATGTTGACTCATCGTTTTCTATTTCGGGGCAGTAGTTCAGCGCTATGTCTTCCAAGGAAGACGAGCCTCCATCTCATGCTGCGCCTACTACCCCAAGGCGCCTCAGAAGTGGCACGCAGTTTGGTGAACAATCTTCTGGCGGGAATAAATATCTTCCCACCCCTAAATCCACGCAGCAAGCTCAGGTCAAAAAGGAGACTTTTCCAAAAAAGACCGGAAAGAATGCAGCAGGAGAGAAATCAAGTGCCCTGAAAAGTGATGGAAGCAAATCCGGCTGTGAGAACGCTAGAAGTAAAGAAGGCCAAATGTTTCATTCATCTTCAAGTTCGCGATCGACCTCTTCCCCTAAACAACAGCCAAAATCACAAACGTTGAAAGCAATCCTTGAAAGTATTGAACCAAACGCTCTTCTGAAAAGCAAAGCAACCACAAAGAGGAAGACCCTCAGAGACTTGCTGAATCAGAAATCGTTTCAACAGGAGAAAGGAGAACGCTCTCATTCACCATCGAAGAAGGCTGGTGTCAACTTCGCAAACTTTGCCCAAGGGAAAGAATCCAAGACCACGGGTCGAGACGAAAAGAACGCCGACTACAAAAGCTCATCGGAGACAGTACATGTATTCACAACAAGTCTTGACAGCAGCTTCAGAGAAACCTCAGAATACACGCATCTAGCATGTTCCTCCAGCGAGCAGGCAGCCGGATTCTCGGCCAGTTCAACTGTATACAGCCCTCAGGTTGTCGTCAAGCAAGAACCTCCTGACGATTACTGGCTGATGAGAAACGACTACATCGACAAAGACAGGAGCAGCTCCTCCTTGCAGGTGAATGTCAAGACTGAATGCTTTATGACGTCAGATGAAGTAGGAGGCCAGACCCTGCGCATCAGCTGCACGAAGCCCGAGGACATCGACAGCAGTTCTAACGGTCCCACAGCCCTGAGGTCAGACGTCAAGCCGGACATCGTCCTCAAGGTCAAACCACGATCTTCGTCCTTGTTAACCCTTGCCAGAGCAGCGTCAGACTTCTACATCGCATCGAAGAAAGACGCGGAGAATTCTGTGAAACCTGAGAGCAACAGCGAGGACGTGAAACCGAGTTTTTCGCCAACGTATTCAGCGCCTGTTCTGACACCCGAGACTGACCGGAGTTTTTGCCACACGAGCGTCTCAACTGACGACAGTTTTGGCGAGTCAAGCCACCCAAAACTTAGCATGATCCTGAAGGAAGCGCATCCGGACACAGCTGGAGAATACCCGGGCAACGACCAGACCACGGACAGCAAGATCTCTCTTCAACAGCTGGAACCCGTACTGGAAGAGAGCACACTGCCTCCAGTAGCCAATACAGTGGAGCTGCTCACAGAACCCCACGACTATCTTCACGGCAACCTCAACCACTGTAACGTGACCTTGAACGGCAGCGAGAGACAGGCGCGCCTAGATGGATACGAGTCAGACAGCCCAGGTCCTCCGGTTCTCGAACCGATTACTCTCATCAAGACCGAGCCGGCAGAATACCTGGACGAGACCTCGGGAACCCTGGGCATCAAACAGGAGGTCAAACAGGATTGGAACGAGAGAGACAAGGAGGACGAAGGTACGCAGACGGGAGAGAATACGACAGATTGTGCACCGGGTATCAGCTGGGAGCAGCCAGGCAGAGAGACACGCCATAAACCGGAACGTGGTGGGAAGAGGATGGAAGATCGGGGGAAAGACAGAGCCAGGGACAGTGGTCATCCTGACGAGGGTGGGGACGCTGGCCACATGGCGACCGCCACTGTTGTCTGTCAGGTTAGAATATCAAATACAAATATAACTCGACCTTTTCTTTTCTTTGTATCGGAAATAGTGTAAGAAATTCCTGCTGATGTAGATTATTGTATTTTCTGTACTTTACTGCCTGTGGACATCATCCGTTGTGGCAAACAGAGTAATCAAACAAAATAATATATTTTGAAGGGATCGATGAAATTTCATCGAATTGTGATTAGCTTATTTAGAACTCACATATTCCTAGTGATTCTGGAGGTATTTTGATATTTCTGGCACACAAGAATATCACATTCATGTAAACAGTTCCGTTGGCAGTGAATGGAAATAATCTAAGGCGTAATTTCAGGGGTACTGCAAAAACCGAATATCTGAACAGCCAATGGTCGCGCGATTGGTAAGATCAATAACTCTTCCATTTCATTCGGATCGCATCAATTAACCTTCAGAGCGAGACTGGTTCACGGCGCAGGCGCAAAGGCCGCCCCAGCCGGCGGGCCAGAAGTGACGGGCAGTGGAGTACAGGGGACTTTTACTCTCCTCGGTACGACTCTGACAACTATGACGACATGGACCCTACCCCGGAGGACAAGTCACCAGCTCGGACCTCATCCACTCCCGTCACTCGCAAAGGGTAAGACTTGTAAGAATGTATAGAAAACGTATAGTGTACCTTTTACGTATTCCAGAATAATTTTGGATTAGCAATTAGCACGACACACTAATTTTGATCTGGTTTGGACAAAAAGCTGTTACCAGTGTGACGTGTTCTGATTGCGGAAACTGCATTTGTTTTCTGGCGTCACCAATTGATGCGTCATTCGTTCTGCTGGCGTAAGAAGAATTTGTCGTCATGTAGCGTAGCATTCAGAAAAAAGCCCAAATGATTATTATGAACTCAATCGAAATGTGGTCAAGCCAAAGACTGTGTATCCAATAACAGAGACGGATTAATCAGATCAGGCGTTCCATACAAACATGGGCACAGGACTTATGACACAATAAATAAATAAATAAATAAATAAATAAATAAAATCCAGCACTTGTACCTGTGTATTTCTGTGTACCATTGCTATGATAGCAAGCGTCAAGGGGAGAGCAACACCGGAAGTGGTCGACGGGGGCGGAAGTCGATGGACCTGGAGACTCTCTGGGCCAATCCTCAGCTGGACACGCACGCCTTTTTGTTGTGGGCAAGGTCAGGGTCACTTTACTTCTTTATGTTTACCAACAGCACTTGGAAGCAGTATAGCACAAATCTTAATGCCAGCTTTGTTGTCCGAGAAGCAAAACTGAACCTGTGTCAATCGGACTCAGCAGAGCCGATGGAAAACTACAGTCATGGTTATTGGATGAATGTTCATCTTCACCTGCCAACAGGAAATGTAGACGATCACGTGAGGTTGTCTGCTATGCTTGTTGTGAAGTTTGGTGGTAACTGAGTCCTTCATAATATGCATGTACCACGAAGCCAGTTGAAAAGGGGAAAAGTGCCCGAAAAGGGCCTGTAAACATGTTGATACTGATGGGAATCACAAACGAGCACATCTACCGTCATTTGGTAAAAATTGTCGTACTTTTGATATCCACTCGAGTCCACATCATTTGACGGTGGTTAACCTATACTCTGCGGTAGTATCTTCGAAGTTCAGCTTTCTAGGTCAACACTAAAGCCAAGTGATTTCGTTCATTTTTTTTATTATTGTCCAGTCCAGTTTTTATTATTGTTGTCCTTGCTGTTGTCTTTGTCGTTGTTCTTGTCGACGACGATGATGATGATGACGTTGATGATGACAGCGATGATGATCAAGACAACGACGATGATACTGATGATGACGATGTGCAGTGAGAACCGTCGCGGGATGCAGCAGCAGCACCCTGACGCCACCTGTAACGAGGTGGAGCAGCTGTTGTCCGTCCAGTGGCGCGAGGTGACTTTCTCCAGCAAGGTGCACTTTCTCTGTCGCGCCAGGGACGCTGGCACCGACCACGACAGGCACACCGTCCGCAAGAAAAAGGGTGACGTTGTGGCGAGAGATGATGACGATGATGATGATGATGATGTTTTGTACTCGCGACAGGCATAGAACGGATAGGCATTTTCAAAACATATCTTACAAGTTGCCCTGCTTTACCACTTTCTCTAGTATAACGATAATGATAATACTTATATGGCGCTGTAACCTGTTCAAAATAATAGTTCTAACCGCTTAAAGATTAAATAAAATAACAAGTGAAAAGTAAGAAATACATGCAAAAATATACAGAGCCATAAGGTCAGAGCCTAGACGCAACGACACGTACATACCGAGAACATGATGCAACCCGTTAAATGGTGTTCAGTAATGAAAACAGATGGTGTTTAAGATTTTCTTTGACAGTTTCAAGGGAGTGTGACTGGCGGAGAGAATGGGGGAGAGAATTCCAGACTAAAAAGCAAAAATATAAATAATAAAGGAAAAAGCAACCAAACAGTCAAACACACTTGACACAGCGTCCTTGCATAGTAGAAGACAACTTCTGAACAAGACTGATGTGTCAGTAAAGTTATTTTATGACAGGTTTATGCCTTTTCTTCATCATCCAAAATCGATCTACAACAAAGTTTCAACTCTGACTCGATAAAAGAGCACTTGCGCGTGCATCCACCTCGTTTCTCAGGAACCATTCAGCAGCTTCAGCCAAATCACTGTGGTCACTCTTTTGTAAAGTCCTTTTACTCGTCTCGGATAGGAGCCGATACATTCTACTGGTTTTCTCTTGTTGCTCCGTCTTTGATGTTAATCTGATATGATGGAAAGGTGTTAGCTTTTCTGCAGTGCCCTTGCATACCGTTGCAAACCACACGCCTGGACCCCGGGCGCTGACGTGTAAGGACGCTGTTAGCAAGCACCCATGACCCATGTAAACTCCGCTCTCTACTGTGGCCGCAATGCCCAAGTTTTCCAATCAAAAATATTTTTCCCTAAAAGTGCTAATAATTATCTTTCAAACCATACCAAACACGATTAGGAAACATCTGAGGAAGACCTCGTTCAAAAAAATCGAAAAATTGCTGAAATTGCCGAGTTGGCAAGGGTTGTACGCGCACACATGGGTCACGGGGAAATTCCACGGCACGCGGTCAAGATCGGCAATGAGTGAAACCCTCAAGCAACCAACCAACATGTACTCGTCCTTTTCTCTAGGCGTGTCACAGAGGAAGGAGGCACCTCCTGTCACGGAGGGCCGCCCCGTGTATGAGGAGTTCATGCGCCTGCCCCAGGATCGCCAGAAGGACCTGCTCCGCAAGTGGTTGAGGTTCTTCCAGAAGATGCTGCCGCGCCTGGAGTACCAGGAGTTCATCAACGGCTTCAAGAAGGGCTGCAAGAATCTGCAGCTGCGACCAGTGTCGGCGCGGCGCAAGAACGCTCGCCTGCGCAACCTGGACCCGTCCCACTACAAGATGCTGTTTGAGAAGATACGGGAGACGCGACCTCGCGTGATGGGCGTCTACAACAAGCGCAAGGCCCGCGAGGAGCAGTTACTGAGACATTGCTTCCACGCCATGGTCAGGCGACTCATCAGTGGTGACCCCTGGCCGTTCGTGCGAGGGTGTCGCTCCAAGGTAAAAATTACACGAGGGAGCCAATCAAAGTCTGTGGTTATTTGTTACTTTATTTGTTTATTTACCTGATTATTCATTACTTATCTACTTGTTTAGTTTATTTTATGTGTGTGTGTGTTTTGTTGTTGTTGTTGTTGTTGTTGTTGTTGTTGTTGTGTGTGTGTGTGTGTGTGTGTGTGTGTGTGTGTGTGTGTGTGTGTGTGTGTGTGTGTGTGTGTGTGTTGGGGGGGGGGATGTATTACAATGTACCTCTGTTTTTGAACGTGTGTATAAGGTCTTTCTTGTCAGTCAGTCAAAAACAAACAAACAAACAACAAAAAAGACAATTAAAACAAATATTTTAAAGAATTAAACCTTTGGTAAGACTCCACAGGTTCTCATTCCAGCAGATCGTATATGATTTACCTTTCATTTGCTCAGTTGCATGAGCGATGAACTCGTGACAGCAGGGTCACAGGCTCGATTCTTATCAGGCTGCATGTTTGCAGAAAGTCTCATTGCAGTGCTTATATTTGCGTTTAGACTCAAATTGGAGGTCAATAGGAGACTTAAAACCCAACAGATCTCCAGCAAACGTGGACCAGGTGCAAGAATTCCCGTTAGTTTATTTGCAAAGAGAAGCAGGGTCGGGTGCCTCAACATTTTGAGATCACAAGGCTAAGAGTTCGAATCCCGAAGGCACCAACATGTGCACAAACCGTCTTTTCCCTCCGCACATGTCTTTGAGATCGTCCTCGCGGTAGACTACAGACTCAAACCTGCGTAAAGAGATAAAAATGTAAAAATACCACAACTTCTTCTCGTGACCTAGAGTCTGGGCGAGCTCCTGAAGGACATCCAACAGCTGGAGGTGGAGGAGGCGCTGGCTCAGATCGATCTGCCGCTGCCACTCTCACCTGCCGAGGTCCAGGACGCCATGTGCAAGGACCCTCCGTCACCCATTCTCCCACCGCGACCCCCCACCGACAGCGGGGAGTGTCCCAGAACAAGAGGTGGGTCGAATGCACGGCTTATAACACACACACACACACACACACACACACCCTTCTCCCCCCCCTCCCCTCCCCTCCCCCTCCCTCATCCCTTCTTCTTTTCTCCTTCTCGATCGCCTTAACACACTTGGAGACAGGTGCTTGAGATGAACCTGGAGTTCTTCCACAGGCCTGTACAGCTTTTGTTGCAGGTTAACTGACCATTTCCATTCCCTTGAAGTCTTGAAGTTCCTGCAGTCTCGTAAGATGTGTTCTGTGTTGTGCATTGCCTCTCCACAGAAGCACATGGGGGGTCTTCCTGTGCAGGCGGTGTCTCAGCCTGTTATGTCCCTGCCCTCATCCCTTGATACTCCCCCTATCCCCGCTCCCCCCAACTAAATAATGTGTCCAGTTTCACCCTTCAAGGTGGTCTAATAATACTAAATAATAATAATATCGTTCTTATAATTATAGCGCAGACAATCTGCCCACGAGAGCACTCAGTCAGCGCTACACACATACACACCCACACACCCCCCCCCCCCCTCACACACACACACACACACACACACACACACACACACACACACACACACACACACACACACACACGGCGGATGTGGGATACAGGGGAGGATACAGTAAAAATTTTAGTGGAAAGCTTGCCGAAACAGATAGGTTTTAAGGTGTGCCTTGAACTGTGACAGAGTAGGGAGGCTTCTAAGGGAGGCGGGCAGTGAGTTCCAGATTTGGGGAGCAGAGTAACTGAAGGAACGTTGGCCATAAGTTTTCAGACTGACACGGGGTATTTTTTTAATAGTTTCTCAGAAGATGAGCGAAGTGAACGGGAAGTTTCATACGTAGTGAGCTTCTCTGTGAGGTACTGTCAGCTACACTTTTCAAAACGTGACCCCCTTCCGTCCTCCCTCCCAGACGTTCCCCGCCCTCGCCTCCCCGGGAAGTACTGTCACTCTTGAAGTTGAAACTGAGCTGATCTAGTTGCCCAACTGAGACAGATGTAGGTCAGGGATAGTGTTTCCCTGCATCAGATTTGTTTTTCTCAATCTTTTCAACCTCAGAAAACGAAATTGTGTCGGTACGACAAATCAACCTCCGATTTGATGCCTTCTCTTCATTTGCAGGAATGTGCACCAGGAACACAGCCTCGCGAGATTTGCTCTCCAGCTGCACCATCGTGGAACCCATGGGTCCGGGCGGTGACGTGGAACTGAGTGACAACCCCTTAGTGCTGCACGTGCTGGACGGATTACGTCACGTGGCAGAGTTGCCGGTCCTGGATCAGCGCTGCTTGGACGCTGTCTTCCTCGGGCCGCCCACCCGGGTTCGAACCGCGGCCCCTCGGGAGAGCCAGTTCCAGAACTCGGCCACGTACCGGCGCACCATGCTGTACAAGCACATCCAGCCTTTGCTGGACACGCGAGGACTGCCTCTGACGTCATCACCGCTGTACCATTCGCACCCTGCCCAGTATTTCTTTCAGGACGACAGGTTGTAAGGGAGGTTGGTTTCCAGAGACCCACAGCCAAGGTTCGAGTTGAACGTTTGCGCCGTTCACTGCTGTCTGAGACAAAGTAATCTGGTATCTCTGCGTGATCAAAGGCTGGGCTAAGACTAACAGATCGACTTCTCTTCCTGGATGACCGCAGTGAGGGGATAAGTGTGCTCCGTGGTGACATCTCCATTGCCTCTGAAGTCAGTTTGCTTGTGTGCCGGTTAGAATAGGACTCGACTGACAGACGACGTGTTTTTAGTTTTCGAGATGCAACTGGTAGACAACCCGTGACACACAAACATGTCCCGTCAAGGGAGAGACACTGCAGTGAATTCCCTTGTTGAAGAATCGCGACGAAGAACGATAGCGACACCACACCTGGAAGGGGAGTGTACTCGTGTAAAGACATGTCCGGACTTGATGAAGGCAGGTTATCGACCTTCAGCATCGAGAATGGTCAAGCTTTCAGTTCACCCAGTCTCTCTTCTCAGGGCGACCTGATCGGGAGTATTACTATTAGAGAGAAGGAAGTCGTACAGGAAAGTCTTTCCATGTGATGTAGGTCTGGTTTAAACTTCAGATCCCTTATCCCCTGTTGTTTTTGTTTGGCGTTAATAGTGGTAACCTGTCCCCCGGCCAGTCAGTCTACACTGAATTCCGTGGCCCAGTTCTACTACTATCTCCCTCATAGTTTTAGTACTCTCTCTCTCTCTCTCTCTCTCTCTCATCGTTGTGACACTGAACACTAAACCTTTCATTCTTTCCACTCCCCCATCCGCCCCCCCCCCCCTGCCACCTCCCTCTTCCATTTCACTCCCTACTGACTCGTCCACTCGACGCATCCTCACCGCAACTAAGCGTCTCCCACACCCACTGCAGTGTGTTTCTCCGCCATCATCAGTACGACAACCGCTGTCCATGATTGTGCCTTCTCCCCCGGCTCAGTGCCCCTTCCCCCATCGCCGCGCCCCGGCCTCAACCCCCCTCCCCCTCTTGTGATACACCCTCCCTTCCGCCCCCCCCCCCTCCCTCCAACGTATAGCTTTGATTCGTAATGTAGGATAACAAATTCATCATCTGTGATAATATAAGGTTATCTTTTCAGTTTTTTCTGTTCATTCCGAGATAAACAAGTGTTCATGGTCATTGTGCAATACAGAAAGCATAGTTTGATGTTTTTCTTTGATTTGATGAATTTCATCGTCTCAGTAAACCCATTCTGAATATGTATGTGAAAACAAGTAAGATAAGTTGTTGAAAATCGCACTGCTGGATAGTGCAATATCACTGATTGCTGAAAATATTGTTTTATTATTTAACTGAAGTCGGACTTAGAAAGTTAATGTGAGTTGATGTTAGGAAACATTTTGCAGGTTGCCGCTTCCATCCCTGGGTGAATAAATAAGCGGTGAACAAATATTCATTCAGTCTGTGTAACAGTTATCAAAAATCCATACTGCTGCGCTGTTTGGTGCAGAAGGTTGAGGAAGGGACGTTACTGCTCGTTTCAGGGGTGGCTCGGCGCAGTAACTTCCCTTGGCCACATCGACCTCTTTTCTTATTGTCTGTCAGCAGACCTAATGTTCTAAGGGTACAATTCTCAGTTTTTAAAAGGCAGCATTTTTTTCCGTTCACATGGTGTTAGACTCTCACGCGTATTCATGCTTATTTTTTGACGTACCCTAAATTAATTAAGTTGCTAGTTTTGTTTTCCATTCGTGACTGGAAACCAACTTGAACATGCTTATCAGATGATATCAGATGATATCGCACTAGCAGTTGAAACTGAACGCCTGTACCCTAAACTACCCAAATTAAAAGCGGCACGTGATAAGCACCTGAAAATGTTGCTTGTTTGTTTGTAGTAGTTAATTTATATTCAATTTTTTTTTTGTCATGGCCTATGCTGATCTATTTATTTACAAAATCGGCCAAAGAACACAACAGAATATCAGTCAATAAAAAGGAACAACTGGAAATAACCATTTACACTCTTTTCTTTATCTTTTATTATATTTTATTTTATTAATTCTTCGTATATATTTATTTATTTTTCATTTTGCGGAAAATGGATTCAGCCTAACTGTTAATACTGGAACAACAACTGAAACAAACAAACAAACAAGAAAGCAAACCGGTAATCAAACAAACAACAGCAACAACTGAAATAAACACCCATGTCCGCAAAACCACACACACACACACACACACACACACACACACACACACACCAGTAGTAAGCCTCAGTAATACCGACGAAAGGATGATACCACACCTACACATATTGCCCAGACACTAAACTACGGTAACTTGTTTAAACAGGAAAAGATGTAAGTCAACGCAGCATGACGCCAGCTGAACAGGCTAATCCTCTTTGCCGCTGGAGATAACATCTGACCCTTATCAATGGCTTGCCTGCGCCTCAGAAGGGAAAAGTAGGGCAAAGATGGTGAGTGAAGGTCACCGCACGTGAAAAGCGTCTAAACCTATCTCTGTCTGCAGTTAATTTCTCTCCCTGGCGTGGTGGGTCGGTTCTTTCCGTTTTCTGAGACGGGAGTAGCGCAGTTGCTGGTGGGCATCAGAAGCACTTAGCCGGCGCGGGCCGCCCTAGAAGAAAATCCTGTGGGGGAAAAAAAAAAGAAGGGGGTTGTACGGACTGTATGGGGCGTGTGTACTTTTTTCAAAATGACTTCTCTGTCTCTTTGACTGTACGTCCGTCTCTTTATCTCTGTCGCTGACCGTCTGTCTATAATCTCTGTCCCTGACTGTAGCTGTTCGTTCAGTTGTCTGCCTCAGTGTCTATCCGGCTGACTCTCTGTCTCTGTCTCCCACCGTGTGTGTGTGTGTGTGTGTGTGTGTGTCCGCGCGCTCGCATCTGTATATAAATGAACAGTGTGTGCTTGAGTGATAGGAAAAAAGAAAAGAAAAAAAACAACAACTTTGAATTGACTCTTATCTCATACAACTTCACCCCCAAGACGAAATAATTATGTCTCTTGGTTGTCTTTTGTCTTGTGGAAACATTGAAGTCTCGCCCACTCTTTCTTCTTGCGAAACCATGGAAGGTAAACATGTGCTTCCTGAAGTTTCTCCTGACCTGAGATTGTCACTCGCAAATGTCACTGGCCACGAAAATGAATCTGAAACAAGATAGCCATGCACTTAGCCATGTCCTTCAGAGAAAGTGAGGTCAGTTGAAAACAAGTTTAATTCACAGCACCGATTTTTGTTTTATCTGATCATGATTTATTTTCGTTTTTAAAAAGAAGAAGGTTTTTCAGGCCGTTTTTTTTTAGGCGGGATTAAACCATCGAGAAAATCTCTCGAAAACAAGCATGAAAACTAATTAAACACACGAAGAACTTCTTGATGAAATAACTGCCAAGAGTTATTTTAGAAACCTTTTTTTCAACCGTGTGTGTGTGTGTGTGTGCAACTCTGTGTGTGTGTGTGTGTGTGTGTGTGTGTGTGTGTGTGTGTGTGTGTGTGTGTGGTATCCATGAATACATCGATACATCGTTTTAATGACTTTGCCCTGAGGAGGTGAGATCACGGACAGATGACGTGATTAAAGGCGGCAGGGAACCCTCATCCATTATCTGGTATAAAGGTTGACACCAGTGCACAGTCAGTGCCTTCGGTCGAACTACCGGGAGAGAGAGAGAGAGAGAGCGAAGGGGAGGGGGGATGGTTTGGGGGGGGGGGGGAGAGAGAGAGAGAGAGAGAGAGAGTGTGTGTGTGTGTGTGTGTGGTGTGCCAGTTGTGTGTGTGTGTGTGTGTGTGTGTGTGTGAGAGAGAGAGAGAGAGAGAGAGAGAGATTCGCAGGTGCCACAGTTAAGTATGCATGGGCAAAACGTCTGGCTGAATGATTACTTGACTGGTGTTTAGTGTAATGTCCCGGCTTTTCCATCACATGAGGCCACATCAAAGACACAAGAATGAGGAAAATGGCAGGAAAACAAAAACAAAACAAAAAAAAGTAACAATACACAGCACCAAAAAATCGCAATTCAAATTTTATAAAACTGGTTACTCACAAGGTCAGTATTTGGTATTTTAATCATTTTTTTCCTGGTAGGCACTGTGACTCCAGATGTAGTGTACTTACACACACATGAGTCAGGACGAGTAACTTAGACTCCAGAGTGCAGTCCCTTTTCGGCGGGGCGTGAAAATGTGACTGCTTACACCCAGCGCCATTTTTAAAAATGGCGAATTTTTTTTAGAAAAGCAGAGACTTGTGTGTCATATGATTCGATTTGAAACGAAGTCTTGAGTATCCGACCACTTTTCGTTTGGGCAAAATCTTTGCCAGCGGACAATTATTGTTGCGCTTTGATGGCACTGTTTACGTGGTAACAACAGGATGTGAGTAAACGGCAAGGGGGTTGCTATCTGACAGGCAAGGGTGTTGCACTCTACAGGCAAGTATTATTGCACGGTGCAGACGATCACGTACCTGCCTCGTGGTGGAATAAGAGACGATTACAAAAGCATACACACCCGTGCTCTAGGACTGAATGTAATAATAGATCTGTCCATTCAGACAGAGACATGTTATGCATTTCTCTGATTCAGAAACACGCCTACTTTCACTCTGAAGACAGCCTGCCATCA
Organism: Batillaria attramentaria; assembly: GCA_018292915.2. Taxonomy (NCBI): domain Eukaryota; kingdom Metazoa; phylum Mollusca; class Gastropoda; family Batillariidae; genus Batillaria; species Batillaria attramentaria. Next base: position 68,902 of record JACVVK020000792.1, read on the forward strand.
CTTGCGCCACTGAGGATCCCTCTGGGTTCAAAGCTGGTCAAGGATGACATAGTGCGCGACCTTGTGCTTGAGAGCACCGAGACAATTTAGGCCCGTCACGGTAGCGCAGTGAGCGCCATTTCCCCACCGTGCACAGAGGTACTTTCCACTGAAAGACTCTGTGCCCCAGAGAGTGCGAGTAACTACGTGGGAGTGAAGTCCCTTTCGTCATCTTTAAAAAAAAAAAAAAAAAAAATTCCCCAACAGTCGGTCGAGAAAGTGGATATAGAGATTTCTTTTACTTTACGTCTTACCCACGGCTACAGGAAAAAAAAAAAAAAAAAAAAAAAACATGAGAGAGAGAGAGGCTTGCTGTTAACACATTTCCTACCGCGGCACGAGTGTCCCAAGTTTTTGACTCTTTTTCGGTTTGGGCCGTGTATGCCAAAATCAAGCAAGATTAACGGTTCCTTGACTGTTCTTACTGCATCAAACACGAGTATAATCAAAGTGCAAAAACTCCCACTAAGCCAAATTTAATTCCACGCAGACGTAAATTGTTTGTTTGTTTTTTTATTGAGGGTACTAGTGCACAGCCCTAAACTTGCTCGGTAGGAATTGAGTTAATCAGTGTCAGGTACAGCCGTCCGTCTTTGCGGCAACAAGCTGAAGCTTACGAGAGGGCACTGACAGGGGAGATATATGATTATGAACGATTCTCCATCGACACTGCGCCAGTGTGTGGTCCACAGAGAGAGAGAGAGAGAGAGAGAGAGAGAAGGTGGGTGGGTGTTTGGGGGTATAACGTCCTTTTCCACCATATAGGGTGATATCAAAGACGGGGCAAACGATGAAAAAAGCCAGCACAAATATTTGGCCCCAGCCGGATACGAACTCACGACCCAAGCATTAGAAGTCCAACAGCTCTAACCATTCGGCCAGACCCCGGTGTTATAGGATATTTCGACCGGACGAATGGGAACCATTCCGAATATATCCCGGCCCTGGTGGCAGGATTTTTCGGAACCATTCCGATTTATCCTGACTCTAGTGACAGGATATTTGGAAACCACCAGGATATTTCGCAACCGTCTAGAAGGTCATTAGCCCACATGAATTTTGTCTGCCAGGTGCGGGATAAATGGGAATGGTTCCGAAATGTCCAAGGATTTGGGGGAACCGGTTCCGATTTATCCTGGTTCCGAAATATTCTACGACACCGGCTGAGAGAGACTGACTGACTGACTGAAACTTTATTTTCCAAGGATGAGAACATAGACGCACAGGTCTCTCTTACTGTCTGTCCTTGACGCGCGCGCGCGCGCACACACACACACACACACATACACACACACACACACACACACACACACATATACACACACACACACACACACACACACACACACACATACACAGAGCATACACAGAATTACATACATAGCACTGACATGCTACACGCAGTGCCCACAGTAACTCACATACAGAGCATAGCTACAACGCGTGACACCCAATACAGCACAGGGGTAACACACACTGAGCAGTAAAACATTAACATAAGTAATGGAAGTATAGAATACGCACATATAGGACGCACGAGGAAGCTATTAGAAAGGTAATAAAGGAGAGAGAGAGAGAGAGAGAGAGAGAGAGAGAAGCTATATCTTCCTCCCCACAGCTGCGAAGCTGCAAAGATTTGCAGGATGTCACCTATACAGCTCCGGTGTTGTTGCTTGGTAACGTGCAAAACCTAACAAGAAACGAAAAAGGTCAGGTGCAAACCTGTTTTTTACCTCCACCGCAGAAAGTCGGTCGTCAGCGCCAGTGACACCTGCTGGCGACTGACCGAGAATACTGTAACGCTGGTACACTGTAGACATAAAAATGCAATCACGGCGATTACTTTGATGGCTTGCATATCTGGCATCTATGCTTTTGCGCTTGGATTATACCATCATGTCGGTACAGCTGTATTTGGTCAAACAACATTGACTCGTTAGTTAGTTATTTAGGGCTTAACGCCGCGCAAGTAACAAAGACTAATTCGCGGCTAACAACATTGACTAATTTGTGGGGAGGGGGGGGGGGGTGTTTGGGGGTTTAACGTCCTTTTCCACCACATAGGGTGATAAATAAGACGGGCAAGCGATGAAAAAGCCAGCACAAATATTTGGCCCCACCGGATCGAACCACGACCCGAGCATTAGAAGTCCAACGCTCTACCATTCGACCACCCCGGCTCCCCTTGACTAATTTGTGATGGTATACACAAGCAATGAAAGAAACACAACATTTGTTGTTTTTCATGTTGTTGTTATTGTTGCTGTTGTTGTTGTTGTTTTCATGGTCTTAAATTAAGCCTTTATACTCTTAACGCCGCTGAGACGGAAAACTGTCACTTTCAAAGCTGTAGGAGTGTTCGCCAGATAGAAGGATGTTTCTTTCGGCCATTGCAACCGTTTCGTGACTTTGTGGCTTCTACTATTAGAGAAATACAATTTTCTCTGAGCCTACGGCCTGAACAGCCTGGGACTACACATATCTTCTAACAATAGCCACCAATCTAGGTAGTCTTCAGTCCGCAACCAAATAACGTCGTCAATGACTGTGTCATGACTCTATTCAAATGCTATGTCAGTGCATGTATGTTAAAGCATAATTATAATGCATGCAAGTAGTACTTGTCTTTGTGAATATCAATATATATATATATATATATATATATATATATATATATATATATATATATATATATATATATATATACCAAAAACAGAATATTGAAAAAGGGACACCTTTACAAAAAAAAAAAAAAACCCAAAAAAACGTCTACTCAGAATAACACATACGCTGCCCTGAGCTACCGCAATGGTCTCTGATGCTATATTGTGAATCACGTGATTGATTCTGATGCGCAGACAACCCCCGTGCATACACAGACCCACGTGTCCCCCGTGCATACACAGAGACCCGCAGCATGCATGCATTTTTCGTGGCAGCTTTGTGCTCTGCCAAGAAAAATGCGTGCTTGTTGCGGCAAAGGAGACTACTCATGCAGGCAATACTCTCGAAACAGGCTGAGAATGTGCTGTGCTGGTGACATTGACATTTTCACCGCTTCTGTGCACACTGTGAAATAACACGGGGACCTCAAAGTTGTTCGCAACTGTCCACTTTCCTTGTCACCGAGTATTTTTGGTTTTTTTTTTCCTTCTTAGGTATCACTTAGCTCGGTTCGGCCTCGGTCCCGACTTGGCCGTTGTGGCAGGGGTCTAGAGTTATCGACGGACCCGGAACAGGGTTGAGACGGATCCAGCGCTTTCAATGAAAAGTGTTCCTCACGCTGTTGTATGCCTGCCATACATATTGAGACTTTAAAATGCTGTAGCGCGCGAAACACACATGTGCACATCACAGTCGTTGCGCTCGGTGTGTGTACTAACTGAACACAGCTGTGCTCGGTGACAAACCGACTGAAGATGCACTGTCCGCCATGTTTGTACGCCGAGTGACGTAGTACAACCAATCAGAGTCTGTTGTGGAAACCACAGTCACAGTTGTGGCTGTTTGAAATCCAGGTTGCTGTGATGACGCCACAGCGGCCGAAACCCCCAAAATCACAGCTGTGTCACAACTGTGGACAGCACTGTGGCGCTCCGCAGTGCCCAGTTAAGAGCGGGCTTTAGGCAGCCAAGTGCAACACCCCAAGGACAGCAGTTGACCAACTCATGATCTTTACCACACATACGTTACCAGTCAGTCACTCTGGGAAAATGTATGTTTCCTTTGTTGCTCGGTAAATTATACAAAAAGAGGCATATTTTGTGAGCGAGTTCACCGCATGTTATGTGGAAATCAATTCTAACATCGTTTATTTGAATTATTCTTTCCAAGTCTTCCACACACTCCATCTTCACTTGACAAAGCAGATCTGCGCCTCAATCATTATGCAAATTCTATCGACATTGAGAAGAAGTTTTTCGCAGCAATACTGTTACGCGGCGGAGACAATGCAGAGGTTTGTCCGTCTTCCCTTGTGTGCTTTCTCTCTCTCTCTCTCTGGGCGTGCGTGCGTGCTGTGTGTTGTGCGCGCGCGCGCGCGCGAGCGTGTGTGTGTGTGTGTGTGTGTGTGTGTGTGTGTGTGTGCACCGGGTTGAGAGGGGTAAAGGGGTGCACCGAACAACAAATTAAAGATTCCTAGGGCTCTCCGTGGAAATTCACATGAATTTCACAGAGGTCTGTGTTTGGGGATTTATTTATTTATTTATTTATTTATTTAATTATTTGTGCAGCTATGAGGTAGCATGCATTTTGTCACATCCCCTCAGCGTTCTAAATCTGCGGCGGAGGTTCAGACAAATTTCTCAATGCTCCGCAATCGAAACTACATCTCATCTTCGTCTCCAGATTCTGACGCTTTGGACGACGTTGAAAAAGTAACTTGGGCTCACTATCTCGACTGGTGTGATCGAGAAAAAAAAAAGATGAAAACAAGGAAGAAACAAAGAGGAAAAAGGCAACAGAAACAAAATAAAATAATAATAAAAGGAGGATGGGTGGGTAGGTGGGGTAGGGTGGGTGTTGAGAAGTTCAATGTGGGTTCCACCGGGTATGAGTAATATCAGAGACAGGGCAACGAGGAAAAGGCCAGCACAAATATTTGGCCCCAACCGGGATTCGAACTCATGACCCTAGCATTGAAATCCAACGCTCTACCATTCGGCTATCCCGGCTCCCCGGAAAAAAAAAGAAAAGAAAAAAGACAAAAAATGGAAGAAAAAAGAAGGGAAACGAGGAAAGAAAAAAAAAAGGGGGCGGTCGGTGGTCTAGTGGTTAAGAGACCTGTCACCAATGCGAGAGGTCAGGGGTTCGAGTCCCACTCGGGGCAAAGAATTTTTCCTTCTCGTATGTGGCACCGTTCATTCGGGCCGATCGTCGGGGGTTCTCTCCGGGTACTCCGGCTTCCTCCCCCTCTGCTTTGGAAATGTTCAGCCCACCAAATTTGAAAAATAAATGCAATTCTAATCCCGAAATTTAAATAGCTGAGCTGACCCTTCGCACCACGTGATTGTAATGTGTTTATGTCAAGTGTGTGAGAGAATGCGTGTGCTTCACGTGAGCGTGCGTGTTGGGTTCAGTTCGCGGCGCTTTGAGCCGATTCAGGAAATTGGGTAAAGCGCCTATACAATACTCATTATTATTATTATTATTATTATAAAAAGGAGAGAGAGAGAGAGTAAACTCTCAGCTGGAGTCTGAATGCAGAGTCAGATAAAAAAAAAAAATCGAAGACACAAAACTACATGCTATAGTTTTTTGTTTTTTTCTCTAGGTGTTTGATACACTTCTAACCGGATATTTAATTTTACTGGATGATCTGTTGATTATATTGACGCGTCTTACTTTTAAGAAGTGAATCGAAATTCTGTCCCGCCTTTCCCTGTAGCTCAGTGTTTGTTTTGTCCTGGCATTGTGCGGCTTGAAATATATCCTGTTTGTGTAAGCAGACCTCGCCACCGAGGTCACCCGCTCAGTGAAAGAATTCTTGTGGAATATTTATTTTTCTGTCTATATGCCAGGCTGAGGAGGCTTTTTCCACTCTTAAAGTATCTAGGTGCGTGTCAGTGTGGCATGCAAAAGCGTTATGAAAAACTGTTCATCACGTGCGTTTGTTCCGTGCACCGAAAGCAGTCACTTGTGTCACGATACAGTTCACAGACCATTGTGAAGACTCGGGTCTGCGTGATAGTACCTACTTGCTTTTTGCACTGACGGAGTGATTCGTCAGACTCGAAGGCACTGCATGGTTGGTCTATGTATTCTTATAACAATTTCTTTGCTATACATACAAGACAAGCACCGTAGGCTCTCAAAAAACAAACAAACAAACAAAAGCCCCCTCCAAAAAACAAACAAACAAACAAACAAACAATAGGCATATTTGGTAGGACTTCGCAAGGAGGACTTCGCTGAGCAACGTAACCCATTTATATGTAAATTAGGCACGTTAAGGGCACCACTACCTAATCGCAGCGCGTTAGCTGTTCACGGCCTCTGTCGTGTGAGCCTAATTTACAATCGGCAAAAGGGTTACGCTGTTCAGCGAAGTCCTGCTTACGAAGTCCAACTAAACACGCCTAATAGAACGAACCAAAATAACAACGACAAACAAACATGGTCGTAATGTCCACATGCATCATCACCTCATCTGATAATCAGTCCGAGATCTTCCTAAGGGCATTTCTTCCACTCCATTCACCGCGCGCATAGTTTCTTTAACCAAGGACGTAGGATTTGAAGAAGGAGCGAAAAGGTGAATATATCGGTTAAGCGCAGCTGTCAGTCTATGATGGATTTCCGTACCATCCCTGTCCGACCGTGACAAGACTCCCTGCCAAGCGTGGAGTAATTCTGTCATTTCTTTCGCAGGTCAGAATGTTTGATCGAACACCCCTGTTTCCATCGGTTACCGTATTGATAAAATGCCTACTTCAAAGACATCGATCAGAATCGAACTTGTTTATCGTCAACACTCGGGGGGTCACGGTTGGCGGGTGCCGCCAGGTAAAGCTCTTAGATTTTCTGGTCCATCGCACGCGAAAACATTGCAAAACAGACTTCGGTGTGCTGTTACCGGATATTTAAGTGCGAACGACCATGTTGTCCAAGTCCTTAGGCGCTTGGTGCTTTTATCCAGATATAAACTGTGCGTTTCGAAAGGCTGCCAATGACAATGAAGTTACCGATAAAAACCGACGAAACGTGTATTACTTTGTTTAGTTTTCTTTTCTCTCTTGGCTACTTCAAAGAGTCTTTTGACAGAATCGTTTATTTTGACAAAGGAACGTGTAAACTTTGGCATCTGTCAACAATGCGGGAAGTGCGTCAGAGGAGAATAATTATTTAATTTAAATCGAACATTTCTTCATGAAAAAAAAACGAAAGGCGAATCCTCACACACACACACACACACACACACACACACACACACACACACACACACTCCTCCGTCCTCAAAGTTTCTAAAGAACGAATGCATCCCTTTGACAGTAGACATGCATCAACTAAATCCAGTAATAGAAATAGGCTCACCCTACACGCCGTACAGCCTGGAAATAGAGCTACCTAAACCCATCGATCAATCACGCCCACTAGCTGTTCGCTGAAGTCTTATGAAGATCTCCGTATCCTCACCATGTCGCTTCTGTCCGGTCATCTTTACGACATCTCCTAGGGGTGTAATCAAAACGGAGACGAGCGTTTCCGGTGCTACTGTTTCAAACGTTTCGACGGTGATTGCTCTCATGCAGGAGTAAGAACACAAATTGACCGTGGTGTTTATTTGAGGTACCCTGTTTGGCGAGTGTGCTGGTTTGTAGTGATTTTTGTTGTCACGAAAACTCAGGTTTTTCGTGATTTTTGTGTTGTGTACCTCAAGGTACTTGCCAGGCGGCCGCAGCAAGAGGCAAGCCGCTGCCGGTGAAGCTGGGACTTTTTGCACAGAGGTCGAGCATAAGTGACACAAGCGGATTTGCGTGAACTGGCTCTCTGGCCTAAACAGAAGGTAGACGTGCATTACTTCAGTGAGGCCTGAGCGGAAAGGAGACATTTCAATTTTGTTAAACTCCTGTCAGGTGCCTACCCTTGAATGGTCTGTGCATGGTAATTTTTGTTTCTAGATTGAAGCATTTTCACGGGTGACTATGATGCCTGAGGCTAATAGGGAATATATAGGCATTTTGAGACCTCGTGTAATTGTGTTCTTTGGCCTGCAACGTTATATATGTTGGAAAGATGAGCGTGTATACGTCTCTCGTAGTAACGCGTTAGTCAAAGTCGGTGTCTGGCTGATAAACAGCCAGTTTCTCAGATTTCCACCGCCAAATTGAAGTCAGTCGGAAACACTTGGTGTTACTAAACTTTTAAAATGGAAACACTCGGTGCTGCTGTTCAGAGACACTCTGTCCTAGCAGTGCTGCTTTTGAAGCGGAATGGCACCGGGAGCACTGGCGTCAATTTTGTCTGCACACCGTGTTAACAGCCAACTTCCATTGCCTTTCTGAGGATACAGCTTTTCTGCACGATGATATTACAGCGCTGGCCTCGTTGTGTTGGCCGGGATGTAAGGAAGCAGTTTTTGTTTCATCAATTTCGCAGTCGCTGTTTAAAAAAGAGGCAGATTGTGTGTGTGTGGTGTGTGTGTGTGTGTGTGTGTGTGTGTGTGTGTGTGTGTGTGTACCGCGTATATATGGACTAAAGGCTTAGTTGTTTGATCAGATGGTTGGTTTGGGGTGAAACATCATTTTCCACCACATCAAGGTCACATTGTTAAAGAGAACCCAAAAAAAAAAAAAAGCAACAACAACAACAACAATGCCGGCATAAAATTTGGGCTCCAAACCGGAACTCGAACACAAAACCCGACCAACGGCAGTCCAGCCTTCCACCTACTCCATTATTCCAGCGCCTAACGTCGACTTATCGCAATGGTAATAGGGTATGTCGCAATCCTTTCTCTGTCACAATAATTATGTACCACTGAGGAGCAGTACTACGCAAAATGTATAATACTGGGACGTACCGGAACTGGGGGCGAGCCCAAAGTAGTCACTGACGGTCT